>JAPMOQ010067429.1:11674-21674 GCA_026543055.1 Argiope trifasciata | reverse complement strand
ACACCGAACTCGTTGAAAATCAAAACGAGGGCTCTCTATCAGAATGTCAAAAGACATCGGCATGTAGTAAGTACATCGAGATATATTTTAAGAATGGATATAGATAATGTAATAAGATTTAATTTTATAGTAAGTTTATCTGCATTTCATTTTTGTTGACACGCTGATACAACAAGACTATTGATATGAAACGGTTAAGCGCATGCAGATAGATGTTAAGGGATAAGTTTCCTCATATGGGTATGTTGCTATTGGCGATAGGTAGGATCGAACTCGTGATCTCACGGTTCGTAACCAGATGACATGTCCACAAGACTGAAAATGACCACTTTATTTTGAGGATGTTATAAAGCTTCCACTACAACACTCCCCCTCCAGTGAGAAGGGAGACGAACGATATCTTCTTGCTGTTTTGTGGGGATCTTATTGGCTGCTGAATTTTTAATGCGTTTGAGTCATTTTTTAATTGATTGATTATTTATAAGCTTCATTTTTATAATTGCTGATTATTTATCAGCTTCATTTTTTATTTATTTTATCGGCTGATTATTTATCGCCATTTTTTATTTATTTCATAGGCTGATTATTTACCTAAATTTTTTATTTATTGGCTGATTATTTAAAGCCATTTCTTTTTATTTATTTATTAGCTGATTATTTATCGCATTTTTTTAAAAAAATGTTTGGCCGATTATTTATTGCCATTTTTTATTTAATTTTGTTTTCTGGTAGAAAGCGCAGCAGCAGCTGAAAGAAGGTTGCGTTTTTGTTTCTTTTCATTGTTCTAGATCACCAATGCTACTACTCTTCTATAGCTAGGCTCGAACTCGCCATCTTATGGTTCGGAGCCAGATAGCATGACCACAAGACTAAAAGCGATCCCCCAGTCTTGAGGATGATATCTGGCTTATAAAGCTTCCTCTACAGAATAACTCGTTTACAAAATGTTCCCTAACATCGTTGATAACCACAAAAATTGCAAATGATTTAGTGGGCGAGAAATTTTGGCTGTTAAAAGCAAAGATGTTTCTCAAACCTCGTAATTCACAGTCCAATCTTTGGTAATTCAAGCCCTCAAGCATTTTGACATTCACTAACTGCAACTTCTTGGTTCCTATGGGATAACAGCCAGTGTCGTTTCATCCCTCACTGTCTCTATTCAAGAATAGAACAGAATGATCGGCGTAGGTCAATTTGTTGATAAGATCTTTTTAATTCCCATTTTCTCCTTTTATTAGTAACATTTACTTCATTTCGATCAGCCACCCGTTTTTGTGTTCATTGGCACTGGTGGAGTGGCCCACTCCTCAATGGTGGGAGTGGGCAGTCGTAAGGGAACTCTCACCTTCATGAATAATTCAAAGTGGAATCGCCCACTGAGCGAGAGTTGGTTCAACTTTCTTTTCGCTTTCACGGTATTCCAGACCACCTGTCATTCACTTGATTGCGGTTTTCTTTACGATTGTATAAATCCAAGCAGTGATTCGTATGAAGAAGCCTTTTTCGCTTGTTTCATTTGACAGCATTATTAAAGATTGTAAATATCACAAAAATAATTTGTGACTAATAAATTACAACAGTATATGTAGGTAGCACACGGTGTCTGTATTCAATCCAAGGAAAAATTCTTCTTTACTTTTTCTTGTTTATTTTCAATCACACAAATATATAAGTACAATACATTAACGACGATCTCAGATATGCAAGGAAACACATAATATAATATTGAAGAATGCTGCTAACAAGGAAAAAATATAATAATTAAAAATGCCGCTAACAAGAGCGAACAAGGAAACCAAATATATATTTAAAAATGCCGCTGTTGATGATGATGTCGTGTTTAGAAAAGGCGGTGCAGTATCTTCTGAGAGTAAAGACCTCTGAGCACCCAGAGGGCAGAAGTCTGACTTCCAGCTCAAATGAAGGTGACACACACAACCCCTTTTGACAGGGGGGATCATTCAAGCCTCTCACAGATAGAACACACAGAACAACCATGCCCGAACCGGGACTCGAACCCGGGGTGCCCCGATCACAGGGAAGACACGCTACCCCTATGCCAGGACGCGGTCAACGTCGTTCACTAGAGCGAACATCGAATATATTAAAATATTTAATACATATTGCAATGAAGAAAGTGCCGCTAACAGCGAGTGCACAAGATAATACTTTTTTGCCGCTAACGGAGAGCGAGCGAGGTGCCTGCTTGCACCAGTTTCACATCACTACCGGATGTGGTTGTTTACAAAAAATATCTCAAGAGCGTTCCGCTCACCTTGCAAACGTACTTAGGGGTCGGAGCATACTGCGCCATCTGCTTTCAGTGTTCATTTTTACACACAAGCAAGTATACAAAGAATAAATAGCATACAAATAAAATAATTCGCAAAAAATAACTAAATCCCGTGTCACAATTCCTGTCTGCTGCATCCTTAGCTATGTATTCAATGAGCTCATTTCTAACTTTGAGATTCTGTTCAAGTATTTGGAGGAGAGAATAAATACTCTCTATTTGTTAAAAGCTTTCAGAAAAGGCATTTTTATACACTGAAAGGGGATGAACGACTTTGGACATGAATCAGCAGGTTCGATAAACTATGTTGTACAATATACAAATATATCAGACGTATTGTAGTTCTATTAAAATGGCAAATGTCTATTTCATCCGTTATTCCGTTATTATAAACGGCTTCACTTTTTTTAAACACAGGCTTGTGAACTAAAGACAAAGTTAATAGAATTCTTATTTCGTTTTCAGCAACAGGTGAGGAAAATCAGGTTATATAGCATTTAGCGAAACAACAAAAAAGTTTAATTTTAGGGGGGCTCCAATGTCATTTAACAGTGGAAATCAAGAAAAAAAAATTACTAAAAGTAAGGATATATTTTCGCAATATTGCATCGGTGTAATTGAACTTTTAAAGTGTTAAAATGACGCAAAAATCATTTTTTACTGTAATTTTTTCGGAAGTTATGGGCGGAGGGACATTAAAATTTGGCATAAATTTTAAAATTGTGGTGGTTTTTAGATTGTGGTGTCGAGAGAAGGTGGAGATTAAATTCTGCCAAGGATCGAGCTAGATACCTTCCGATTTACAGTCGCATAATATATCCCCTGTACAAAAGTGATCATCAATGTTAAGTGGTAGTTACTGGCTTATTAATATATCACCACAATACTGCCCCACCAGTGAGTCTGCGAGGAGACGAACGAATTTATAGAGCTAAGTGTTATGGTGAGAGAGTGTTAAGTTAAGTGTTATGTTAAGACAGTGTTTGTGGTGACATCTTAATAAGCCAGTAACTACCACCAAACATTAGTGGTCTCTTTTGTATCGTGGATAAGTTACTAGGCTGCAAATCGGAAGATCGGGAGTTCGATTCTTGGCAGAATTCAACCTCCACATTGGCACAATTCAGCCAACACATACGCCAAATGTCCATTGTCGAGGTCACCAATGTGGCAGGTTGTATTTCTATTTGGCGATAGTTAGGATAAATCTAGCGATTTTCCGCTTTGTAACCATACAACATGAACACAAGACTAAAAGTAATCGCTCAATCTTGAGGATGGTATCTGGCTTATAGAGCTGCCACTACAGGCTGTATTGTGGTATCGCGCCAATGCGGAGACAGAATTCCGCCAAGAATCATACCCACGACCTTCCAATTTGCAGTCGGGTAACATACCCGCTATACAAAAGTGATCACCAATGTTTAGGGGCTGTTACTGGATCATTAAGATGTCACCACAAAATTTCTGGAAATCTCTCTCAAGTGCATTTTCCTGTCGTTCAAAGTATATGTGCCACAATTAGTAGCTTCTTGTATACAGCCGACCACCCCGCCACCACTGAACGCAGCAGTATCGACTGGGCATAATTAGTAACTGTAGGCCAAATGATCTAAACGGTGCAGTGCTGAAACATACTCTCATACATTCATCTTTATTAGAAGCAAAAATTGGCGATTTTCCATTCATACAGGCGCAGGCGATAAAGTCGCCAATAATGAAGCAACCAACTCCAAACGGAATTTCACCAAAAGTCTAGTGTCGAGATTGGAATTAATTCAAAAGATCGAGAACTAATTCAAAATTACCCTGAAATAATTTTGAATAATCGATATATAAACGCAAAAGATATTTACTTACTAAATTTTTAGTTATTATAATTATTAGTTTTTTAGTTATTATAATTATTAGTTATATTTAGTTATTAATAGTAATTTCCAAGTAAAGATTCATTTAATAATAAATTAATTTTAGCTAAAAATTAATCAAATTCAAATTAAAAAATTCTTTTGTATCCTTTAAAATTATAATTTTTCTTTCATACGGGCATTAAAGAATTTGTGGCTTTTAAATAAAATGTTTGTTCACATCTACTTGTCATCGCTTTATTTGCTTAAAAAAATGTTAATGATAACTTTTTTTTCTGTATCTATTTAAGGTATCCGACGGCATTCGAAGAAAAAGTTTTTGAAAACTCGGATTTTTTTAATAATTTTCTAAACGTATGGTTTTTTTGGTCTCTTGTTAATTATAATATTAAGTGTTACATGTACAACGAAATTATTTAAACATAAAATATATTTTGAGAAATAAGAAATTTCGTCGTACATTTTATTAAAACGTAACAAAAGCGATTAACACTCCATACAAAATTGTAATGCAGCCATCCTTTTTTTCTTCGTACGTAAGTTAAAGAACATAACAATGAATAAAATGAAGAAAAATCTTTAAAAAATTGAGATGTAAAGAAGTTATGGATAAAAGAATAAGTATATACGCATTTTTTCCATCAATTTACTACTTAATTTTCTTAAAAACACTTATAATTGCCAAAGTATTTCACTGGCAGTAAAACTTTTAGTTCATTTCATTGCCCATATCATTTAAAATACAAGCTGAAATAATTATGTCAATGTCACTATTAGTTTTTGAGCTCTCATGTGAACGGTGGAGAATTTTTATGAACATTAAAGCTTTGAGTAAATTAAAATTACAGACAGATTTTAGCTGAAAAAATGTATGATCCTGGATGATAGGTTCAGGCTTTCCTTTTCCTAGAAAAGATGAACTGTTTTGGAAAGAGAAAAATCTAAAATATAAGAAACAACAATTTTTTTAAAAAAAATTCGCCTGTGTAGTCGATAGAAGTGTTTTTAACGAACTTTAATGAAAATTCATGCTTATAATGAAACATATGGTAAAAAATGCCATTATTTAAATAAATCATAATTCATGGAATTTCAACGACATTGTTTGTTTACTTCCTCCGTGCTTTCGTCCACAAGGGCCATGAACTGCATTGTGCACTCCCATTCACATCCTGACCAAGATGTTTTTTCCTGCCAATTAAAAAAACAACTTCAAGACCCGAGCGTGCTTCTTGGCGAGGAAAACTCCTTGACAGTCAACCCGATTTGGCGAGAGCGAGTGGCTCTTTTGAAGGATTTCATCTACCGCTTTGCACACGCGGTCAACGATCCACTGGGAAAACAGGACTGACACCAAGACATATCGCACATTCGGATAATCATTATGATTTGATATTCAGTAATTATTAAATATTTCCATATCAGTGCCGAGAAAAAAAGTGCAAGAATTCAATTATTTTATTTATTTAATTACAGGGTGGTTATAATGAAAGCGTTTGAAGGACTTTGAAAGAAAAACTAGTTGGAGTATGGGGAGGAAATGAGGCATATGTTAAATTTACAACATAGGGAAATGAATGCTGCAATAAAAAATATCTCAACTTTTTGCTATAGGTTGTGCCTTCTAATGACAATACATTGCAATTATTTTTCTTTGTTAAAATATGAATAGCAATATCGAATAGTTAAAGGCATACAACTTAATTTTTAGAAGGTTCAAGAAATCGAAAGTTTTAGAGACCCAAATGTTTAATGCTTTATTTGGTTAGAAAAAAATTCCTGAAAGATTTAATTCATTTTACATACAGTTATTTAAAAAATTATTGGGACACTTGGTATGAATTTATTGAAAAAAAGCATTGAACAATGCAATGTATAAAACTACTAGCTGTTACCTGCGACTCTCTTATTTTGATGTGTATGTAGAAAAACTATCAAACAATGATAAATAAAAAATGAAACCTAAAAACGATACGCATATACGAAAAATATAGAGCATAAATACGATAACAAAAACACACAACTAACGTAAAAGTAATTTACTTACATTGTATACCCAAAATAAAACAAAACTGCAAATCAAGTGCGGTCAAATCCATTTTATTTATGGGTCGATATAGCTACAAAACTAATATCATTTTTAACCTTTTAATTTAAATGATAACACAGTTGTCAACAATCACGTGCGAACTTTCAACGGCAATTGGTTCAAGGCACATGTCTGATTTTTCTACACCAGTTGCGGTAACGCAATGCAGATTAGAAGTTCTTTTATTCTCTTTATTCTGTTTTCTTTTCATTTAAAAGTACTTCAGATCGAATCCAAAAGATGGATTCATTAACAACGTTTTATTTTAAATAAATCAAACACAAAGAAAAATTAATAGCATCGTTTGAAATAATCGGTCGAAATTCTGCTCAGCCTCACTTCGACTCTGTTGGGGGAAGAAATCTGGAGCCTTACTCATCTTTGGCGGGATTTGGCCTCCGATTTTTGGCACGAAAGTTAGTTTTTTATGAATAAAAAATGAACCACTCAATGAACCGGAATAATAAATAGCTTCTGTTCTTTTCCTGACTATAATTTCTCTCTGCGCTGAATTTCATCCAATTTTGTTCAGCTATTCTGGCTTAATGAAGTAAAAAACATCCATCCATCTAAAATTTCACTTTTATAATATAAATATTTAGATTTGCAACATGGGGAAAGAAATCGCACAGTAAAAAAAATTTAATTCAACTTTGCATCATAGGTGACGCTTTTAAATGACAATATTTTATTCATTGTAATGACGCCATTTTATTTTGTTAAATTAGGAAATGCGCAACACATTACAATAAGTTCAATGTGGAATCCTTCAAGTCCTATCAAATGTTGTTGACGCAAGACAGATTTGATTTGGTTATATCGACGCCCTTTTTTAAAGTAATACCAGGTCTCTATTTTCGACGGATTACGTCATTTTGAACCCCGGTCAGATGACGAGGGCAACAGCTTATTGTTTACACCCACGGGATGACTATAGGCAGGGCGAAATGATGTAATCCCTATAAATAAAAATCAATGTTTGTCTTTATATCTCTTATGAGGTGTCGTGCCGCTCATCCGATCGCGATGAAACTTTGACTGTTTATGATATGCGCTTATTTCTTTCTGTTGAAGATGGAAAAACAACACAAAAATATGGCCAAACCTGAAGTCTCGATGAATAAAGTTTAAAAAAATAGAATTAATATTGTTTGCGCTTCTAATTTTTACATATCACTCATTTTCAATAAATGTATTCATTTCCGATACGAAAATAAGCAGACAGATAATTAGAGAGACGCATAGTACGTTATGAGCTTCAGGCCTTTATAATTACAAGAGTGAGTTTTATGACTGTTAAAATTTCAGTCTTAAAAATAGTGTGATGAAGTAGCTATTCAAAGACAAGTTATATAAAGCATTAAATTGACAATGAGGTTACAAAAAGTATTTAAATCATAATTTTAAATTCGATAATTATTGCAAAATATTATTGGGAATGTCTAGACGAACCTTTCAACCAGTCGAAAAAACAACCTGCACGAACTATTCATCAAAAAGAAAGTTCAACAACTGATAAAATAGTCTTAACTGACGCCAGGTCTGTATTTACTATTGACATCACTATTTTATGACACGTCTCAAAAAGTCAATGACCTTGTCGAATTCATTGAGACTTGCCTAAAATGAGCTAGTCTCAAAAATTCATTTTGTTATATTTAAGGTATCCGACTACATTAAAAACACTGGTTATCGATCACATTGTCAATTGTTTTTATTATTATTTCTTCTCGTTCAGGCTTTCCTCTTTCCAAAACAGTTTATCTTTTCTGGGACAAGGAAGGCCTCCCCTACCATCCAGGCTCACATATTTTTTCATCTAAAATGAGTCGTTAATTTGCTGATTCATGTCCAAAGTCGTTCATCCCCTTTCAGATTATTAAAATACATTTCCAGAAAGCTCTTAACAAATGGAAAGTATTTATTCTCTCCTCCAAATACTTGAACAGAAACTCAAAGTCACTTCCCGAAGAGATTGTGTTAGAAATGAGCGCATTGAATACATAGCTAAGGAGGCGACAGACAGGGATTGTGACATGGGATTTAATTGTTTTTAGTGAATTATTTGATTTATATGCTGTTTATTCTTTGTACACTTGTTCATATGAATAAATGAGTACTGAACGTAGATGGCGCTGTATGCTAAAACCCCTAAGTACGTTTGCAAGGTGAGCGGAACGCTCTTGAGATACTTTTTGTAAACCACCACATCCGGTGCGGATGTGAAACTGGTGCAAGCAGGCACCTCGCTCGCTCTCCGTTAGCGGCGAAAAGTTTTATCCCGTGCGCTCGTGGTTAGCTGCATTTTCTACATTTCAATATGTATTAAATATTTAAATATATTCGATGTTTAACTTGTTCGCTCCAGTTAACGGCATTGCAGGCGTCCTGGCCTAGAGGTAGCGTGTCTTCCCCATGATCGTGGCGCCCCGGTTTGGGCAGTAGTTCTTCCTCAGTTCTCTCTGTGAGATACGTGAATGAGTTCCCCCCCCCTGTCAAAAGGGGTAGTGCAAGCGAATGTGTGTGTGTGTCACCTTCATTTGAGCTGGAAGTCTGACTTCTGCCCGCTGGGTGCTCAGGGGTTTTTACCCTCAGAAGCTAGTGCACCCCCTTTTCCTCGGAAACACGACATCATCAACAGCGGCATTTTTAAAAATATATTATTTCTTGATATATAAGATATATAAAGATTCCTTGTTCTCTCTTATTAGCGACATTTTTCAATACTATATTATGCGTTTCCTTGTACAAATGTGGTCGTCGTCCATGTTTTGTACATACATAATGTGTGTGTGACTGTAAATAAACAAGAAAAAGTAAAGAATTTTTCCTTGGATTAAATACACTCACCCTGCTACATAAAAGCATGGCATTTTTATCTTGTGAAAACATTATCCTGTTTTCGTTAGGGGGTTTTGAATAATTTAATGCAACAAGTAAGTGAAGCTCGAAATCGCGTAGGCAATATTCATCAACACCTTTTAATCGCATGTGGTGTTGGCAACCGGAGTTCTTTCAGCTGAAGAGCATTCTATCTTTGGCTTTGGCAACAGTAGGAAATTATTATTATTATTATCGAACAATCGGTAGATGGAACTTTGTAAATGTTATCATTTTCCTATTTTATTTCTCTGCATTTTAAGCTTTGAATTTAGTAGATCACTGATGTGTATGGCCAATTATCTCATCAAGTATCTAATGTGCTTTAAGAATTAGTTATCAAATATTTTTTTAATGGATGAAGTTGTGTGTTATTCTCCATCGCTAAATTTATATTTTTTCACCTACTTTTACAAATATTGTGTTAATATTATCATGTACCCCTCTTTGAAACCTGTACTGCTTTATTATTGCTTATGCTTCTTTGACAGCAGATGCGTTTTTAAAATGTCGACGTAGAACTATGAAATCACAAGCTTTTATTTTCATAGAATGTCATTTTTTTGGAGGAAATTAAATAATTAAATTGTTAGGATATGTTTTAAAAACCTTCGCTCGTGTTTAATAACAGTTTTGATAAAAGTATTTTTTCTTTTCCTCCTGAGGGGAAATATCGCTTCATTCACTCTTAAGTGGGAAACATGGAAGGATTCGACTCCTGCTCTGAGACGAATCCATTGCGAAACTGTTTTATGATCTCAGAAATTAGGAAATAGCACTTTGCATTTACAAAAGTATTGTTTTCATGAAAATGAATATGTCTAAGAATTTACTGGTTTAATAGTTTTTTACTTGGAAATCGTATATGTA
>JAPMOQ010067424.1:0-28999 GCA_026543055.1 Argiope trifasciata | reverse complement strand
AATGGAGGGCGTTAACAGGCGTGACACAGTTGTCTGGAAATGCCGCTTATCCTGAAAGGAACAGGGGAAGTTACAGGAGTCGCTTTGAACAGCATATGCTGAAACTTCAACTTACATTACATTTATCTTTTGGTATCTAAAGAGTTTATATTTAGCAACAGGAGATGACAAATTTAGTTGCTACAAATATCACGCTTCAACTTCTTCAGTTTTCTTTGTAAAAATAGTGCTGGCAAACAGTCCATAGTGTTCAGTAACCCATCACAGAAGCATTTTAAGAGGAGAAACGGCAGAATGAGAGGACAGTCTCGATGCGCCAGATTTGTGTAAAGAATCAATCGCCATTTTCTTTCCAAAGTCACAATATGCGCTCGAAGTGCAAACATCAGGCCCTCGGTATGCTGCAATCTAAAGCAATTCAATCCAAACGGCGACATCACAGATCAGAGCTCTCCTCCGTGGCGTCATTTCAACCATCTTCGATCACCTGCAAAATATAAGTATTAGTTGAACCTACATAAATGAGAAGCACAGAAAATTCAGGTTTGTTTGGATTAGTTATGTTAACGTTCATTTTTTTTTTTATCAAAGTTGCGTAGGGAAGGGCCTCGTAAATGTAAGCCACAGACGGATATTGTAGACAATACCCTAGTTGACACTCGACAAACTTTCACACTGCACAAGCGGGAGGGGATTACCTGGCCACCGACAGATTTAACGTGTATCAGACTCGATTACACGTCTGGAATTCCGTATCGAAACCGAAATCCTCCGATTCCGAAGCAGAAACCTCGCTACCTGGGCACTTAATTGTCTTCACAAGAAACCGATATTTGAAATAACCGAGTCATAAATTGGCGAGAATATCTACGTGATAATTCATCTTCATGTAAAGCGAAATAAGACAAATTCGCACATAGACAGGATTCCAAATCTAATTTCATTCCAAAATCCTATTTCTTAACCATTGAAGAGAGGCATAAAATTCCGAACAAAAAGCATACTATCCTTAAACGTTTTCAAAACTTGTTGTTTGAGAACCTGTACTAGTTACCGTATAATCAGGAAATCTCAGATTAATAAAAGCTTTAATCTCGCGATTTTATTTAGAGGAATTTTGGAAAAATAAACACGATTCACGTTTATTCTTAATTACTATTTTTCAACAGTCTGTTTATATGAATATCAAATCACCGATTACTTGGAAAAATCAATTCTCTAATTTAGTTTTCATATTGCGGGAGTTTTTTTTTTTTAAATGGCTCTTAATATACATGCGAATTAAATTTGTTTCTCATTTCTTCATGTGAGAATTTGTAAAATTGCGAACTCCGAAAACCAAGGATATTGGCTGCGTCTACAAAAAGGGAGCATTTTAAATCGAAAATGAACGTCAATTGGACAGAAGTTTCCGTTTCAGATGAATATCCTACTATAAAAACAAACCTGCAATACAGTATGCGCATGATATTGGATGTTTTAATCCCATTTTCTAACATTGGACTTGAGAACTCTGAACGAATATTAAATAAAAGCGAGTTACGATAGTTTCTTAAAGAATACCAAGCCTTAAAAATCTAAGAATACACAAATTTAATACATAAAAACGAATATTTGTAGAATAGATATTAAAGCTTCCTTAGATTTCTTTTGCGACAGCAACGCGCTGGTTACCAGCTAGTTATTCAATTAAATTGTTGGTTGATGCAATAGTTAATTCCCCAAAGACAGAAATTGTCTTTATACCAGAAGTACATTTTAATCTGATTATATTCTGACAACAAGAAAAAAAATTTAACATGGAAAAAACGAATACACAGAAGAAATTTTAAAAGTTACAAGAACAATTCGTTTGAACTGATCGCTTTATATGAGGTTGATTTCGTCAGATTTTTGATGGTTATAAAATGCAAGTTCTTTTAAGCAATCCAGTATTTGCAATATATAGTGCATTTATGAAATGCATTAAGATTTAATTTGCATCGAATATTTGTTTAAATCTACATATACGTAAAGTACATGAAACTTTCATGCTTTAAGATATAGTACTCATTGAAGATTTTTTCCGCTTTTTACACAATTCACGAAGACAATTTTAACTGTCAGAATTTAGACAATTTAAAATTCAAGCTTATTTATTTAAGTGCGTGGAAAATCGGAAATTAAGGATTTAAGCGATATTTCGAGCAATGATGAAAATCGTTTAGAATTCAGTTCTCAAGTCTTGAAACCAATTCAGGTTTGCAATTAAGTTTACAGATGGAGAGCTAAGCATATTGAATTTTTGCTGCAATGTCGATACTTCATCTCCTGGACAAAATTCTAAAGAATATGGAATTCGTTCTTTACATTCATTCCACTACAAATATTCTCCCTCATTTCTATGATAGTATCTCAATTCAGACGTGTCGAAGTTATTACATTGATGGTTAGTTGCAAATACAAATTACCGATGGCAATGCATTAACTTTTAATTAGTTAAAATCTAGTAAAGCTTTGGTATCTTATTAGAAAAGTCATTTAAAAGGTTAAGGAGATTCAAAGCTTCTAGCTTACCATTTTTGTAATCCTTGGTTCCTCAGTTTCTGGAAACAAAAGGAAAGCGTTAAAAAGCTACAATACTAAAATGTAAAAGTTTCCCCCCAGAATATCCAAAGGTTCACACTTTATTTTAAATTCATATCGTGTAGAAACATATTTAATGTGTTGAATATAACAGGCACTGAGCTATCAATCATTAATGTTTGCAACGGTAAAATTGTTGAATTCACTCCTTCATTACGCATTTGAAACCTGAATTTTTGAACTGTTATTGAATCCTTTGTTCAATTATAACATCTCTATCTTCAGCTTAGAATATTGTAATAATGTTACAGCCCTTGTTAGAGATTAAAACATTAACTTAGTAAAAGATATCACAGAAATTCGTATATTCGATTTCGAAAAATTTGTAAATTTGAGCAATGCAAGCATTAAAAAAAAATGAAAAAGCAAAAGTAATTTAAACACCGTATTTGAAGTAAAATGTGTTACAATTAAAAGTCAAGATATAATAGAGAAGGTACGAGAGAAATTGCGAGATATTCATTGAAAGCAGCGAATAATTAACCGTTCCGAGACTGTTAGCTAATTGCACTTCCGATAGAAATGTTCCGAATCTGTCCTTGAAAGAATTTTTTTTTTTACAACTATATTTTTGGTTAAGAAATTAATAGTTTGAAATAACAAGAATAAGAAATTCTGAATAAGAATATTTAACGATTTCGTAGGAAAGTAATCAAGTTGTATTAAGACTGCGACATTTGTTCCTACATGCAATTTTTAAGATGAAATTTTAAAGAACCGATTAGAATGTATATTCACGATTAGGAGAAAATATTGATTCAATTTTCCCCGCCACCGACTTGCAGGGCCCCCAAGATGAATTCCGTTTCTAGATTAAGTCGAGCTTTCTCATCCTTATGAGTCACAACGAATTCCATAAAAAATGTTTTAAATAGTAATTAGAGGAAGATTTAAGTATTTCATTGAAAATTTGTTTATAAGGACGATGAAATCTGCGAGTTCTGTACTCGTTAAAACGCGTATAGAATCATTCTCACTTTCGCCTTATCTTAGAATTTCAGAAAATTTATAAATATGCGATATCAACCATCCTTTCCTCAGTAATTTACGAATACAGTATCCAGTTCATGATATTCCACACGTCTATAAAAATTGACCGATGTCCGAGTATTTATACAAGAAAGCCTTTTTGCCACAAAAATTATATTCAGTATACTCGCAATTTTACGATACTAAATGGTAAAGTTCCTTTATTTTGCAAAAAGGAATTGGACGTGTGCCAAAAAGAATGAAATTACAGTTCCATTTCTCTACCTGTAATGTCTCATTTTAAAGCAACATTAGGGATGTTTTGAAACGTACCTCGTCATTTTGAACCCGAGAGCAATTCAGCCAGCAGAGTAACATCCTCATGTTTAACCCTTTAAGACGCAACGGAACATGTATATCCCGCCAATATTTTTAGAGTATGCAAAGCGGGGAAGCATATTTAAGTGCATTTCCCTTTGACTTTCAGCGATTACATTCGTATATTAGATGCAATTAAAAGTTACATTTACGAAGTAATAAAAACCCCGAGTAAAAACTGTATGCACCATGCGTAATGTTGCACTCCAAAAACCATTGAGATTTGTCGTTCATAGAAACGACACGAATAATGTTAGAAATGCGATTGGTAATGGTTTTATTGCAATAAAATAGTTTTAGAATAAAAACTAGCGACTCAATTTCTTTGTATATTACATGCTCACCTAAACCCAATGAACACATGTTCCCATTTTAAAAATTGCACCCATAGTTAATTCGTTTTTATTTTAGTAGAATAGCCATCTATATTTTTTGACCCCTTAAATTTGGAAATGACCTGGTATTAAAAAGGTCAAGTAATATTCGCTTAAATCAATATTAGGAGAAACTTCGTTAATTATGACGCATTGATACCGAGAGTTACCGATTACCTGGGATGTCTCCAGGCATTTGATCCAGTACCTGAGCACCAGTTCGGCTGTCATCCAATCAAACATTGAAAACTGAAAGTTGTCCTAAAAGAAATGCAACATTATCAAACTCCTGAACAAATTTGAACTCTATCAGATATAATCGCAGAAATCAAACATGAAATTCGTATGCATCTTCAGTAATTGCGATTTGTTTCCTGTGTCACTTATGGCAAAGTATTTAACGCATCGCCATAAGCTTTTAAACAAATGAATATGGTATGCTTTCAATATTTTGATAAAGAATTCTGAAAAGATACCATTAATATAGATAAAGGAAAAAGATTTGAGAAGTTTACATTTTTAAAACTAATATTGATTGCATTTTGTATTGTTCCCATGCGTTTTATTCTTAAAATTTGCATTTAAAAAGATAATTTGAAGGTGGGTCCAGTTTTCTCAATACAACTGTAAACAGAGCGATTTTGAAATGTAATTAATGATATAATTAAAATGTTTCAAATTTAATAAAGAAAATTTTGAATCAAGGACAAAGTATATGAAATAACACCGATATTTTAATTTACATAATTAACGCATGTAAATATTTTCCATATGTAAATGTCTTTAAGTTAGAGGCCATGAATTAAAACTTCAAGCTATCTTCTGAAACAAAAATCCAATTAATGTTGGTCTTATGAGAAAGTGGATAGTATTTAAGTAATTGAGAGTTATTTTGTAGCTCTCAAATCAACGGTCTGAACAGTTCAATAATAAAAAAAAAAATCAAAACAATAAGCACATTCAGTAACTTAGAACAAGTATGATCCATCTTAAAAGCAAACATTCCAAAACACTATTTAAAACCATCACTTGCGTTCAATGGCGACAACGTCTCAGTTTTTCCTTCTGCTGCAGCAGATGAGGATGTGCCCTGGCTGCCTGGAGATGCATTCCGTGTCGAGACTGAAAGAAAAACTATTTGCATTATCATGCTAAATGAAATTTCTTTAAAGCTCATTTTGAAAGCCACTTTCTTAATCTTTAGTTTACTGAAACTCTGCATAGATTAAAGTTGCTTTACATTTTTAACCCTATGAGAAGGATGATTTAATGTATAAAAGCGTTTAGTGAAAGTGTCCAAGCTGAAGTATCATTGAAAGTAAAAAAATTAAAAAATGTTCAATTAAATGAAATTTAGAATTTCGTTTTCCTTAGGGGGGGGGATGTCCCAGCAATTCAGAACGAGAAGCTTCCGATATAGAGGTAGATTATCGTCATCCTTGTAAGCGCATTAAAATGTGCGAGGATGGTCCTCCTATAGATAAGGAAGTAAGTCATCCTTAGGGAAGGTCTTACCATGGCCAGTGATTGTTTTCGTCAGTGTTGCTGTTGCGGCGTTCTGGTCATTCACGTTTTTCCGTGTGCCTTCAGGAGTTGCGATTCCTTCTGCCTAATAAGGAAATACTGTATACGAAAAGACCGTTCCAAGAAAAAATGTCCAAGTTTTGGATGGTAAAACTTAGTGTCTACTGATAGATTAATATGTGTACATCTCTATATTCGTCCGTATGAAGTCTCCAAAATGCATACAATTTAACCTATAGGTACCAAATTTGGCCCAAACATACGCTTCACAAGATGCTAATATGCAGCCCCAGAGCAATTTTTTTTTTATAATTAAGATTTGCACGGAATCCGAGATCGTATCGATAACATTATTGCGTTAAAATAGTTTGCATGCAATGAAGAAGATTCTCGTATCGTTTATCATTTTTTATTTGCGATAATTTCAAAAACTTATTTTGAATATTAGATTACACTGATCAACTGATATTCAAATTGTTTTCATGTTTAGTTAATTTAAAAGCAAGGTTTTCCCCATTGAATATCCGGATTATTTACAAGATGAACAAAAAGCAAAATTTCTACACCACCGAAGTCAAAAGACAATAGCAATTCGTTATACAATGTCGTGAGATTGATAGAGCGAATTATCTAGATCAACTTGCATTGAAGTCTTAAATGCAAATTTGAAAGCAATAAAGTTTAAAAATAAAATCGACTGTTCTAAAGACGATTACTACAAAGTTTGAAATTTCACTAAAATGTATGGAAATTTCTAGAACTTACCCACGGCCGAGATAATTTTATTTTCTCGGTATCCTATCCGAAGTCTAGTTACCTCCTGAATTTGAGCCTTGTGCCAACTGTAGACTTGCTCTGGCATCTTCTTGACTTGGTCGAACTGTCGGCCGGCTGCAAAATACGTGAAGAATCTTCATGAACAAAATTTGTGTTAAGTAATGGAGACACATTTCGATTCGTAAGTCACAAAATTGTAATATCTTTAAAAATCACATAAATAAAAATTCATTCAGTGGAAGACAAAGCATCATTTAATGGTTAAAAAAGATATGAAACCAATTCTACTATACCCTAAGCATTAAGATAACTCTTGAATTATTAAATGAGTTAGAACAAATTTCTTTAACAGCTCGATGGGGACGGAACTGTCCAGTGTTGCAATGCTGTTAACCGAAACCAACAGTTCCTATCTGGCTGCAGTCAAGTCGCCTAAAAACCCTTTTATTATTAATTCACTTTAGATTTGCGATTTCTCGTTTGTTCTGGAATATTCTTATAATTTCAACATTTCTTTAAATCCGAAAGATTGAAGTCTTCTAGTCTCGTGGATAAAAAAAAATTTAATTAAAGACTTTATTCGAGGAAATGAGATTAGTCTGTGTTATCCGATTTTAGTAAACACGGTTTATAGACGCTAATATCATTTACGAGATATTATGTCTGTATGACGTTTCATTTAATGTGATCTTGCACTATTACAGCACGTTAGCAAAGTAATTAACAATCCCTATTAGTTGCCAAAGATGAATTGTACGATTCGTGTGGGCATTTGGGATGATCACTTCCGAGATTTAAAAGAAGCGTGATGTAAAGCACCAATGAGACAGCACTATCAGTACGATATCCTTTGGAAAATACAATGAAGACGTACACATATTCCTCAAATAAAATTTCTACACACTTCCAAGTCAAGAAAGATTACTTGCCATTAATGAGTTTTTCCTCCAAATTCAAGAATCAATAATCCTTAAAAGTTCGGCAAGTTAGCGGAAGAATAGACAACTTTATATGCGATGCCGAGAATTTCACTGAAATTTGAAGTCACAATTCTATTTTTCTAACCAAGTTAGTATTAGGAATCACAACAATTTGAAGCTCGTACAATCGAAGTTATGTTTTATACGCATATTATTTCAATTCTCTTGTTTCCGTTTCCAATATATCAGCAATTTGACTTGCTACTCAGTCGAGCCTGCAAGTGTCCAATTGCGAGAGGTAGCTGCCCAAAACCAGCCTGCCGACCCATGTGAAAACAAATACTTGCCTTAGAAATAAACCCTGATGATCCTCCCCCCGCCCCCATGAACTACCATCTTTGCATGCAGGCTACGACTAGCTTCTAGGATTAAGCAATTACGATTAATATCTGTTGTCATCCACGTAATGAGTTCACTTATATTACCCCATTTTAAAGCAACACTAGGGATTTTCGGGATGGACCTCGAATTACGGCCAGAAGACGAGCACGACGCCTGAGATGGCACCCCCGTCTTCAAACTTCCACGCTATACTAGCATGAGGCAATTTTCCCTCTAGTGGATTCCATGTAGACCAAACCCAATTTCATGTCGATACTTCTGCGGAATAGGCCTCGAGCCTGAAACCCTCTGGCTCCAAAACAGAGATCTGACCACCATGACCAAGTACATTTTGGCCAATAATGTACTTATTTCTGAAGATATTTAAAAACTAATCATTCTGAGAATCGAACAGAAATTTGAAAAAGCATTTTCTTACAAACACTGTGCTACGCCACCTACAAATTTAGCATACAGCAACTTCCACTTGTCCCACTCATAATGCTTTACATTCAACAATCTTTACCTCACTTTAGAAATAATAATAAAAAAAAATCTAACCAAACAATCATCATTGGGAACAAAAACCTTACCAATAAATAATTTTACATTTTTCAGATTAATACGCAGAACAACCAAATCCACCATTACATCAAATGAACGTTCCATTTTTCTAATACTTTGCACTATCTCACAATCAACAACTGTTGGAACACTTCTCATTTCCGGATATTTATCCGATCCTTCGTAATTCATGACGTCACTGGATGAGAATGAGCTTTAAAAGATACAGAAAAAACAACGAGATATGTTTTCTATTCGTAAGTTCTCCCGAACGGCACGCTACCATGGATAAAAACTCAAAGGCCATTACCAATTTCTACAGATTTTCTTTTCCACTCGGCATTTGAAGCTCTCGACATAAATTCCTTAAATTTCAAAGAAACGAAAGCCTGTTTTAAATTTTATATCAATTTTTCTGCTTATGGCTAAAACTTAATAGCTTATCATTTACCTGAAATTGGATTGATTTTATTTATCCTCTATTACTGAAATATTCCTAAAATTGATTTGAAGCAACTGCTTAAATTATACTTGTATTCAGGTTGCAAACACCATACCAGAGCCACCATATCAACAAGTGATTCCATTTCACGTATAACAGCAAACTACTTTAGTTATATTAACGTTCTAGTGTTATTTTGGGACGGAGCTAGTCATTTTGAGCCTCTTTCAGATGACGAGGACGATACCTGAGCTGGCACCCTCCTATTGAAACATCTACACCACACAGTGGGAGGACGTTTAAACCTGACGAATGTAGCATGCAACAGATCCTCTCACATACCGGTTCTTCGTTGTAATCGGGTCTCGAACCTGAAACTTTTGGCTCACGTGCCAAGAACTTTCCACTAGGAAACCATGGCCCTACAACGGCAAACCAAACCGTCACTCAGCACACCTGCTGCGCAATGCTTCCGTGCTTTCAAGGTGACGAATCCACTAACTTTCGATCCCGATACAAAAATTCAACCACAGGGTATTTGAACCAGCATTAATTTTTAGTACTTCCAATTAACAGAAAAGTTCTTTAAGTTCTTTTTATATCAAATGTTCGATATTTTCTGAAGAATGTTTAAATAATAAATAGGCGGACTAAATATATTTATAAATGACTTTTTTTATATCGTTGTAATTCTTTTGTTTAAAATTTGTTGTTTTGAAAGTGGAAACTAAGAATATAGGGATCAAATGAAGCCCTTTTGAAGCGTAAAAAGAATCTATTTTGTACTCTATTGGAATTTTTTTGTCTTGATTTATATTGAAGTAATAGAGAAATTTAATACTTGATTCAAAACGTCTTTATGCACTTCTTATATTTCTTTAAATTAATAAACGCTTAGATTAGCTCTATGTCCTTCCTTTTGTAAAATTATAAATACAGATCTAAGCTACAATTTATTTCAAACTAGCTGGTACCCAGCACGTTGCTGCCATAGAAGAAATAATCTTTGAAACATCGTTTGGAATTTGAAATAATTACCTTGTTTAATTAAGAATAATAGGAAGAATGATATTTATTTTCTTATCGACAGTGAATACATTTATTGAAATTGAAGTATATACAAAGGAGCAGCATAAATAGTATTTATTCTATTTTTATTATTCTGTTCCACAGATAAATACTTATATTTATATATTAGATTTGTGTATTCTTTAAGAATTTGTAAAGCTTGGCAGAATTGTAAACCTTATTCTTTCAGAGTTATGACGAAAGAAAGTATTTATTTTTTCTCGTGATTCGTTTAATATTCGTTCAGTATTGTCTCGTTTAATGTTAGAAAATGTGACTAAATATTTTCTTTTAAAATTGATTTAACATAGAAAATGTATTTATTCTAAAAATAAATATTTATGGTATAAATAAAATTAATACAGTTGAAGAGACAATTTTTCTAAAACTAAGATGGTGCAAAATTGGTTGCTGTTTATTATTTCCAGAAATTATTGCAAAACGCTAAAATTTTATTAAATTTTTTGATAACATTTCAAACTTATAGGACTGGTTCCCCTTAAACTTTCTGGCAGATTTTCTAATAAAACTATTACCTCAGAGAAAGACTTACATTGCATTTACGAATAATAGCTCAGAAACGTTCAAGTCCAGATTTAATTTAATATTTTTACTGAATCTGTGTCTCCTTGGCGAGATATTTGGTATTTAATTATTGGTTAATAGATGAGGTAAATAGATCTGGAAACAGTTTTCAAACTTTAAATGATTCTATTATGCCTATAACCTTTGTATAAGTGCAAGCAATATGCTTTGGAAGTTTTATCGCAATTGGATGAGCGATACGGCAACGCATAAGAGACATATACACCAACATTCATTTTTATTTATACAGATAACAAATTCAGTACTAGCATAAGAAAATATATTAGTTTTCCTTGTGAAATGTGTCGCATTGGATTTCAATAAACCATTTTATTTCCTTCAGAGAACACTGTTGAATTTCGTAATTATTATAAAATACTCATAATTTTCGAAAAATAAAAGTTTCTTAATATTTATAAAAAAAATTATACGTTGAGCAGAGCTGTATATGTTTGTACGAATTTCCGTTTTCAAAGAATGATGTAAGGCAAATGTTTTTTACTTTATAAAAAAAAGAATAAAACTAGCAGGAATTGATCTCAAAAATATTTCTGGATACACCGAAACTAAGATGTCTCTCAACCCACGTTTAAAATTGTGGAAATTGAGCACTTATGTATTCATTTCCTTGCCTATATATTTATATCCCTCCACCTTCATCACACTTGCACATGAAAGTCTTAGTATTTTTTTTAACTGGAATTTCTACATTATGTCATTGCCCAACACTAAATGAAAAATTAAACGACCTTAAATCTTTCTTTTACGCAATCTAGCATGTCATCTGGTATACGTTTAATACACAATTATTAAAGAAGTGAATACGTCTTTTCAATGCTCTTTCCCCCGATCGATTCAAACCATAATTAAATACAGAAAAACAATCGTTGTAACAAGATCACATACAAAATTTTATTAAGTCATTGTTTTGAATTAACATGTTTACATGCATAAGAATGTACTGATCGATAAATAGAAATTAGGTTCCAGATTTGATACAGACCTACGTTGTAGATGCAAAACATGAGTGCCAAATTTTAACTGTTTAATACCCAAATTTTGTTATTATCGTATTGTATGGGAGCACCCAATCAGGTAAACTTTCTCTGAATGAATTTCGTTCAAAATCTTAAAAATACGACAAAAGATTTAAAAAAATAATATATTGATTTTATATTGGTTTTATTTTTGGGCAATAAAATGTCTTAAAGGTTTTTTTTTCCATACACCAAAACTTAAAAATTAGTTGGAATGAAAAAGATATTTATTGATCAATCTAAAAATAACAATATAAAAAGAAAAAAAAATTCATTGATATTCACTCTAATCAAAACTTCCCTTAAAAATGATAAAGATTTCAATAAGCATATTGTCATCAAATTATAATAAACTAAAAAATTACTGTAAGATGTTACTGTGTAAGATGAGCTGTTGAAAAAATGAAACTGAATATTATAGATTCCGTTTGTTATTTTATTAAATGAAGTCTGTTGAAAATAACTGAGTAACTGGATATCTCATTAATACCCAATAGCGATAAAATGCTTTTTATAATCATATATCAAACATTAACAAATTCATATTTCTTTATTATTTGTTTTTATGCATTTATTCTTCACAACTTCAAAATTAAGAAACAAATTAAAGTGTAGATCTTTTTGTTTCAAAATTATGAACACTGTATTAGTTACCAAAATAATTCAATTTTTTTCCCCATTAAAGTAACAATTCGAGCTCAGCGAGATTAAATATTTCAAAAAATTGTTAACATTTTAACTATATGCAACGAAGGAAAATGCTAAGCTTATCATTTTCTTCGAACAAAGAGGGGGTCAAGTTCTCTCAAAATTTTTCCCGATTTTTTTCAAATCAGATCAAAATCCTATTGGAAGTTATTTTTGGCGAGACGTGTACTTTGAATAATGTCTTTTCTCAAAGGCGATTGCAGAAACTTACTCATCAGAAAAAAAGAATAAAGTATTAGAAATTTCACAATTAATTTATTTAGCCGGAAAGTTGCATTTCGAAACTTGAATTGTTTCTTTCAATACCCGGATAAAGCTACTTTCTCACGATTCTTCCACGCTAAAGAGGTGAAAGCACATTTCCCGAATTCTTGAACATTTTATCATCCTTATTTCCACTGGATTGGGTACTTTTCCCATTCAGCTTTTTTTTTTATTGATGCGTGCTAGAATGTTCTGTTTTGTCTCACCGTGCCATTTTATTTTAATTCAAAATGGCATTTTTTGTTAAAATAAGCAGACTTTATTAAAATTTTGTCGTCAATAAATCAGATTCCTTTCAAACTTCTAGAATATAATTTTACGAAGAAAGAAAGTATAGGACAATCGTGAGCTGTCTTGAAACTTTTACTCGATCCACAGACATTAAACAAAAGCGATATATTAAAATGTTTTCATCAAATGTAGCTCCATTCATTAAATATATGTAAAGAAAAATATACATCAATTTAGTAAAATGACAAGATAGAAAACATCCTGCAGGAATATCTAACAAAAATAAAACATTTGGGATTCGTAAAAATCCCTTTGCTTTTATATATTAAAGTCATAATTTAAACAAGGCCAGTCTCAACTAACCTAATCAACTCTAGCGAATTTATAGTGTTGGAGTAAAAAAAGACAGTACAAAATAAAAGCACAAAGTAATATTAACCGTTTGCACTCGAGACCTTTTTCGCTTGCGCGAACCAGCAACTCGAAACGATTTTGGCCAAATTCGGCGAACATATTACAAGTGATTGAAAAACATTTATAAGGAAACAAACGTATATAGATCTAGATACTATATTTATTGCCAAGACTGTTTCAAGCGAATGCTACGCTGAGACTAACTAAATTGAGCTAAGATTTGGCTACAATGTAAACAGAGCCTAGTCCACGAAAACTATCTTATCGCATATTGTAAATAAGGATATCCAGTTACAAAACACCATAGCGTCGTAGCAGCGTAGTTCGATTTAAAGTTTTAAAACACTCGGGCGCCGCAACAGCTCCGCTCGAGTGCAAAGGGTTAAATGAATTTTTTAATCATACAAAGACATTAAAGTAATCATACAAAGACATTAAAAATTAGAAACTCTTTATATTTGTACAATTTTATCAAGAACTTGTAACCGATACATTTTAATATTGCATATGACAGCATATTGCAATTCTTTGATCCTGATCGATCAGATAAGAGTAGAATTTCAGAGAAGCCGTTCATTTACAAACATATTACAAGAATTTGTTGCATCCTAGATTAAAAGGATATTTACACCATTTGGATGTTGAGAGTAGTTACACAACAGTCAGAGGTTTATCATGAGAGTTATCCATCAATTCGAAAAATACCACCACAAGACATTGACAGGTTAATCAGCACGGCTACACCAGGATGGAGCGCCATTCACTTATCCGCAATTCAAAAAATCTCAACAACTAGTTTTTATAGCTGTCCAAACTTCGCCTTCTTTCCCATTCATTCACTTGGGCTCTCTTCCACCTAATAGTTGTTCAACAAATTTCACTCATTTGGGGCCCCAGTTATCAGTAGAAAATGACCATCAATGATGCTTCCTCGTAATTGACAATTCTGGAACACGTGTTAGTGATAATCCCTTTACAATGCAAAACATTTGGAATCCAGATGGGTTGAAACTTTTCTCTTGAAAGTCCGAAATGTTCCTCAAAAACAGCGAACCCCACTTGTGGTCCTTAAGCTAATGACTAAATGGGATATCACTCGGCGATAAGATCCCTGTCTATCAATCTAGAGGCATTTAACAATGGAGGGTTTTAACAGGTGAAAAGAATGGCTTGAAATGCCACTTACCATGCTTGAACATGGGAACGTTACGATATAAAACTAGTCGGTTAATTATAGAAGTTATATAATAAAAGGCATATTTAATATTGAACTGTATAAAAACACTTATATTGTTATACATTACGCAATAACTCCTTTAGTTACATTTATTCCTTTCAATTTTAAAAAAGGATCCATAAAAAAATTTTGGATTCAAAAACTTATTCCTTTCAAGCTTTTAAAATATATCTTCTGAAGTGTAATCATACATAGGCATTAAAAAAAATAGGAACTCAATCTTGTTTTGATCAAAATTGTACAATTGCAACATTCAGTTAATCATTGAAAATGTATAATAAAGGCAATATTTCATATTTTATTGCAGAAAAATACAGAGAAAATTGGAAAATTATAAAAGAAAGCTATATTGATTAGAACAGTACATATACAGGTAATAATGAAAATATTACAATTTGCAATGCAGTAAAAGCTTAATGTGGTGGAAATATTAAGAAGTAGGAACAAAATTACCCGATTACAACTGTACCAAATACTTAAGTATTTTACATTTTATTGCGTAATGCAAAAAAATTAAAGCACAATGGTATCTTCATTAGAATGACGCAAAGAACAGGCAATATATTACGCTTTAGTATTTCATTGCATCATTATTGCAATCAGTGCAGCAAATGTATAAAAAATAAGTAAGCAGTGATTGAATCAAAATTGTACAAATACAACATTGATGAAATTTCACTTGCATCTTATTCTCCATCATAAGAATGTACACCTAAAAATAAACAAACAATATCGTGTTAAGAAGGCATAAAAAATTACAGGTTCACTGTACAGAGCAGATATGCATTAAAATGTACAAATATATGCCAAGTAATTTTGATAAGAACTATGCAAACACGGGCACTACAGAATAAAATTTTTAAATATTGTTCAAAATTGTAGAAAATCCCGCATGTAAAAATTAATGAAAAACACCTAACATGACGGGTTGGTTGGTTAATTTTAATGGCACAAGAGCCAAACGTAGGCTATACTGTGCCAATCATGTGGTTTAAAATGGCACCAAGTGAGAAGTTAAATATTTTAAAGAATATCACAAACAGTGGGTAAAACAGTAGCAGTCAAATCAAGAGACAAGTCAGGCAAAACGAGTCCATTGTTGAAGAATAGTCATTTAAAATGATAAAATCCAATAGTCTTTAAAAAGTTAAAAATATACTTATGGCGAGGTTCTCCCACTAATTCTTGCAAGTTAAGTGAATTTGAGTTGAGTTAAAATACGTCATGCGATGAGATTTAAATTTTGGGCACTCAGCTAGAATATGTGCAACAGTAAAATCAACATTACATGAAGGGCATCTGGGTGATCTCGCCGAATAGTAAAACGAGTATGACCAATGCGAAGACGAATAAGTTTCACATCGACTCTTATGGAAACGATAGGCCATGAATGAATATGTTTAATGAAATGTAACGCAAGTCTCCAGATCCCACGATTCCTACCAAAGTGAACGAATGAATGTAATGAGTGATTCTAAGTTTTGTATCTCGATATGGAATTGATGTCTGCCATACACTAGAAGCCGTTTGGGTAGCACAAACAGCGTATTTGCCTAAATTTCCAACGCGACTAGGAACCCAACAAAATGAAACAAAGAAAACTTTGGCTTGTAGTGCTCGCAAGCAACATAAAATATCTAATTTGTACTTCACCAAGACCTGCATCAGCAATAATCATTTGCATTCTCTCACAAAAGGGGAGAATATTGAATTGGGAAGGGCATTGTGAAGTTTGCGAAGGTCAATGGGAAGTGTCATTTGCAGTAGTGCCCGATTAAAAACCGACTGAATCCTAAGATAGTACCGAGCCGAGAGCATTTTAAGCCTCGATTGTAGCGATAGTTGATGGCAAACGACGTAAAGACTTTGTACAGGTGAGATTTTAAAAGCCCCACAGCAAATTCTCAAGGCAGAATTATGTATAGTGCCCAAATTGCGTAAAACAGTTTGTCGATCCTAGCCATACACAGTACATCTATAATCAAGGTGGAAAAATTGCTTGGATTCTCAGCTGACCAGGGTAATTGGCACCCACGTCGTTGTCGATATATCTTTAAGGATATTGAGAAACGATTCGCATTTCTTCCGTAATTTCAACCACATCACCAATGCGAATTATAGGATCTGGATGTATACCCGTTTTCCGACACAAGTGGATACACCGGCTCTTTTCAGCAGAAATAGTGTAGCCATTGTCGTTACACCGCTAACTTATTCACAGCATGCTGGAACCGTCTCTAAATTAAACGAATACTAGACCCCTGAGACGATATCTGGAGTTTATCAACATACAAAGTGCCTTTAACAGATAGAGATAATTGGTCTAATATCCGACTAAGGTGAAGGATAAGAAGTGTCATGCGTAGAAAGCTTCCCTGGGTTACACCCTCAGCTTGAATAAAAGGGTTAAAATAAGGAAAATACTCTAAAAATGCGACAGGATAAAAGATTCCGAATAAAAATTGGCAAATTGCCATAAGATTCAAACTTTAAAAATGATCGAAGAATGCTATAACGCCAGTATAGATCACAAGCTTTTTCTTTATCAAAAAGAGAAACAAGACGATTTAGTCTTACTAGGCATTGCGTATTTCAGTTTCCAGAAGCACGAGATCGTCTATTGTAGATTGGCGCCTATGGAAGCCACTTTTTAAAGAATGAATGCAATTACGCATCTCCAATTCATAAGATTGCCATTTATCATGCATCCTAGAGTTTTTACATGTGCAATTTTTTGAAGCAATCAGCCTATAATTGAGAGAGTTTCTTGAATCCTCACTAGGTTTCAGGATCGGGATAACAATAGCTTCATGCCATTGCGAAGGAAATTGTTTTTGAATTCATAATCTATTGAAAAGGAGCAAAATATTGGAGAGAGAAGCTGAGGTGAAGTATGTTGTAAGTAACTATCAGGTCCTGGGGCAGTATCACAAACTTCGTTTAAAGCCATTCTCAAACACGTGAATAGCGAATTATATGGAAGATTCCTGTTCGTTTTGAAATTGAAAGATTTCTGTCCAGCGCGTGTCAGTCTCAAGGAATGCTAGACTATACGAGTCTCCACACGCTACTTTTGCAAACGACTGTCCATTGATATTGGCTATATCTGCTGGGGAGGAATAACCGAGTATTTCCAGTTTAATACTGGAAAGAAGAAACTCGTTGTATATTCCATTCGGAGCTTTAATTTTCTTCCATATTTTTGCACTAGATGTCGAAGATGCATTTGAGGAAGTGAGGTTTATCCAATATTCCATCCGACTATGCCGACGAATATACGGGCTCTGGCACGCATAAAAGCAACTAGATTATCTATTGTGGGATACAGGCAAAATATATTCCACTTTTTTTTGTGCTTTATGGCTGTCGTAACACGCTTTTTCCCCCCATCAACGTCTACAAAATTTCCGTGGACGAGGACAGCTCTTTGGGATCGTATTGTCAGCAGCAAGCATTATACAGTCTATACGGGAGAAAGCACACCAGTGTGCTTGTTGGAAAATGTAACGTGGGGTAATTTGTGCCCCACCATTCCCATCGGCATGAGAAATTATAGGAAAGTGAATGCTATTTAGATCACTTTCAACCATGAAATGAAGCAATGGTAAAAGTTCAGGGTAGCAAATGGCCAAATCAAAAATACGAAATATACGCGTGGGCTCATGGAAATAAGTTCTTGTTATTATTTAACAGACAGACGGTTATTGTTAATTAACTGTTTGATCTGACTTCCAAGTGTATTTATATTTTCCGAACCCCACAAGTGACTATGCCCATTAAAATCAAGCATTACAAAAGGTGGCGAAAGCTGGTCAATCGAATTGTCGAGATCTTGACTTGCATTATCATGTGATGGCAAGTAAATACAGCATATTGTAATCAGATTTAACGTGGACTGGAACAGCCACAGCTTGCAAGGAAGCTGTGTTGTGGAAGTGATGAGCTTGGATAAAGATTTGAAGTTAAGATGCAGACTCCACAGGGGGTAGATGAATCAGTTACAACATCTTGACGAAGACTATTATAACCACGTATTTTGAAAGGAATATCCGATTTCAAGAAACTTTCTTGAAATCTGATGAGATATCTGGCTTCAGGATAAGATACTTGTTCCTTCAATTCAACCTTACCGACTCCTTTTCAAACTTCCAGATAGTACAAGATCGGGAAAAGGAAGTGTGATTGCCCTTACAATTTACGCACTTTTCTGTTGAATTACACTCGGTGTTTTAATGACCAACTTCCACGCAGCGGGCAGAAGCAAGTTTCTCGCGGCAAGCAGTTTTCGGATGACCAAATCGATGGCAAGGAAAAAACGGCGAGGTGTGGGGATGCATGACCTGACTCGGCAGGCTATATATCCTGCCTTAATAAAAACAGTAAGTGCTGGAGATTTGAAGGTCAAGATCAGATGCTTTGTTGACAGGAGTTGTCCATTGCTCATTTTAGGGTCTACAATTAGTCCTGGAGTGTGCGATTTATTTGTATGATGTATGTTATGGCATACAATTCAGTCAACAGATTAAGATCATTGTTTATTTCAGAAGTCTTGGATTATACGATTAATGAGAGAAATCTGTTTCGTAGATTTACAGTCATTATAGATTCTGAGAATTAATTACCGTGGAATGCTTCTCCTGGCAATTGATCCAGTACCTCAGCACTATTTCGGCGGTTATCCAATCCAACATTGAAATTTGGTTGTCCTAAAAGAAATGCAACATTATCAAACTTCTGAGCAAACTAGAATTCAATCAGATACAATCGCAGAAATCGAACATGAAATTCGTTCCTACGCATCATCAGGCATTGTTTGTTTCCTTTACTACTCTTAAAGAATTTTTTTGATGTATAACGACAAGCTTTTAAGCCAATTAATGAAGATAGTATACTTTTAAGACTTCAAATATTTTGATATATGTGGGTATGGAAATAAACCCTTATAGTTGAAAGAGAAAACAAATATTTAAGTAATTTTGCAAACCTAAATTATCACGGCAAGATCAGTTTTTTTAAGTATGTTCTATTTCTTAAATTTAAATTATAATTTGGTGTTCAAAATATTTTAAAAATCAATGTAAGGAGCATGAAATATAAATGCAACAATTAAAATATTGCAAACTTTCAAATTTATTTAAAATGAAAAAAAGTAATTGAAACTAGTCTGCTTTGGAGAGTAGTTTATTCGACCATATAGATTTTTCAAACAAGTTATTAATATGCAATGCAATTATTTTTAAGTACTAGCCTGGTTATTGGATACGACTGAAAAACTGAATTCAAATGAATTAATTTACTGCTCACTAAAACATGTACTGTTACAAAATAAAAGCCGAAATGAAAATCCCATTTCAGAATTCTCCAACAGCATGCAATTGAGCGTTTTGATCAAATGTTTGCATTCTTTCATACAGCCTTTTGTGATATATTGAAATAAAAGTTACCAAATTAAGTGAATGTATCTTATTAAATGGAATTTATATCATGAGAAAAGTAATCTGTGGGCCTTGAAGTAATAAAAAAGTACAATTTGAGGCAATTGTTTAGAAATATATGAATATCAGTTTCTCTTGGCAATGCGTAGTGTCCGTCTGGAAACTGTCCAATCTATTCTTAAGCTCACTTAAACTTTCTACTTGAAAGCCATTTTCTCTTAATTTTTAACTTATTCTTTCCTCTGATTATATATTCTATCCTTCGATTCTGACGACTTGTTTTAGAACATTTCCAATACTTTTTGCAATTTTATTTGGGAAACGTTGAAATAAATATGGCTGTAAAAACATTCTAAAGCAAAATCAGAAGATTTAATGTTTGCCGTTTGTGTCAAATGATTTTTCTGCCACGTAATTTATATGTACAGATTAACTAAAAAAAATTGAGATAGCAATGATATTCTAATTTTTTTTTTGCTTAGTGATTACATATAAAAATTAGTTTTTCCATTAATATATCTCGCAGTTAAAGAAGCTAAGATTTAAAATTTTAAATCATCTTTCATTAAACAAAAACATAATTTTGATGTAGAAGTTCTTTTCTTCAGCTTACAGCTACTGCTCAAAGAATTAAGTGCCTGATTCTGTAGCTTCAAGCGCAACAGCCTGATTTGTCTAATCGGAGTCAAACCTTTATATTCCATCACTTATAAATGTGATTCCCTTTAATCAAAACAGGATCATGTTTTGTTAATACATTAAAACCATTATTTACAATGATTGAAGAGGAAGGACCATTAGAGATGGCATATTGGGTTGCAGCAGGTGAAAGTGAGTTCTGGTGGTTTGGACATTCAATTGCTGTTGGAGCTTCAAAAAGAAAATTTATTAAGTTATCAAGCAAAATAAAATTCCTTTAATGCTTAATTTCAAAACATTCTGTATGCATAAATAAATCTATGAAAGAAATATTAAATAGCCTGGCAATTTAAATCGTGTAATACTGAAGACTTCTTACGATAGTTAAATGTTTTAAATATAAACAGAAATATTAAAGAATAGTTTTTATAAAGGAAATTATAAATATAAGAACGAAAAACAAATATGCAACATAAAATATATAAATGCATATTAATTGTCGGTCCAACGTTGTATTTGTAATCTGTTATACATCGGTAAACTGATCCGAGAATTGACTTTCTACATACCGGAGTTTGCACAGTATGTGAAAGTAATACGACCAGAGAAATAATATCCCGAATTCCTGATGGCAAAATTAAATACTAATAATGAAGGTGTAGGTTTGTGATAACTCTACAGAGTTATATCACACCTACATAACTTACAGCTACCCAATTTGGAATATACATTTATACAAGAACTGGATATATGGATATAAAATGAAAAAGTATTTCTTTGAACAAAAGGGGAAATTCCGAGACCATCTTACCGTTTGAAAAAGTTCAATTTCAATTAACATACGAGGGCAAGATGTTTGGCCTGACCGATATATTGTGAAACAGATCCCCCTGACACGACGGTTTGTTGGAATTGGTCTCGAACCAGAAATCCTTCGGCTCACCAGCCGACACCTTGCTACCAGGCCACCTATGGAATATAGCTCAGTGGGAAGTTCTAATGAACTGAAGCAATAAAACCATGCTTCAAAATAACGGCAGCATTTCTTGATGAAATCAGGATAGAATTTTGCAAAATATACAGATGTATAGAATATGTGTAATGTTTCACATAAACTAGCATCATTAAACTATGTCGTAATTATTTGTTGGTAAATACATTTTCACGATATCTTATTTGTTACCAAAGATGATTTTTTCACAGACTATTCGGTAAGGTCTCTGCTTTTCGAAATCGTATAGATACAGTAAACATACTTAATCATTCAAATAATCAAAACGTATTCTCCAATTTCTCAAGGGAGGAAGCATTACTTTTCATCTGGACTTTACAAACCTTTGCCTCGATAGTTGAATCCAAGTAGGCCTGAATCGGTTCATCTCCCTCAGTAATCTCAACTCATTAGCATAAGCATCAGATAAAATCCAGGGACCTTCATTTGCAAGATTCAGGATGTTTATGAAAATATCGACTACTTTTCTTCAAATTTTCTTTCTTAAGAAAGCTAAAATTTGAATCTCAAATAAGCGAAGTTGTATACATACGTTAAATCAGATTTAATATATCTCGGTACTCGCATACCAATATGTAAACAGTTTGATTTTTTTTGCTCGTACCTCTCGCGATTTAGGGCAGCTTTAAATGTATAACGTTGATTCCTGGTGGAAACAAACGTTTTGCATAAACATATTTGGCCACTAATTTCTGGGAAATAAGGCTTGGATGTAAAGATGCTTACGGCACCCTTGCACTGATCATATTTCTTAAGTTCTTGGTCATAGTTTAGACACTAGAGAATCTTCCGAGAAAGAAAATCGCATTTATGATTACGCAGAAAATAAAACGGTATGCTTTAGTTAACAACACGCCGCATCATTCAATTACTGCTATTAGTTCACTATATATATCTATATATATATTTATGTATCTTTCAGATTTTTCAGTCGATAAAAGAAATATTGCTCATTCACACTAGTTCAAGTACATTTAACACATGTAAAAGACAATTCCTGCTAGTTTTCTCTTCAAATATTTACTCATTAATTATTAAATTTAATTTTTAATAATTAAATTAAAGATAGAGTTTAGACAGTTTTTAATGAAATTATAAATCAACAGGAAGTAGATTCGGTAAAATGCAAGGAGTTCGGCATTTTTCACATGAAAGGGAAGCTAAGGATGCGAGTTCTTAATAAGAATTCTTGCAAAAATCAATAATTTGACAATTAATAAAAATCAACTAAATTTTTTTTCTTTGATGTCACAAAATAGGAAATACATAAAAATGTTTTTTTTGGTAGTTTTCAAAATAGGTTGAATAAGGGAAAAGTTCCTGTATGTTTTGATCCCGACGAAACGAAGGGTTTAGACAGTATCATTAACTCACACGTTGGACAATTATTTTTATCAAAGTTAACTAGTAAAATATGAAACATTCGTGCGAAAAACTGAGTTTTGAAAGAAGAGTGGAAAGTTTTCAAAACAGGTTCTCATATTTCGTAGAACCATGTACAATTAACACTATTTATCAAACAGGATCTGAATAAAACCCAGGAAAGCCTAAATCAAACCATGAAAGAGAAGATAGCGAGCTGCACGCTGAATAGACGGGAAAAAGGCATGCCGTCGGAAATTTCGGGCTGGGCTTACCTTGCAATATCTACATTACTCACTGAAATTACAGGACAAACGGGGAGAATGTTAAATGCTCTTATACAAATGAATTCTGTAAACAGGTTTATTTCCAACATTCCGATCCTTCATTTATATCACCTAAAGGAGCCTAAAATACTTAAATATACGTCTGTTCTTAAGATGCAAAGTTTTGAATATTGTTCGTTCCGAAATAACCGAAGACGGCTGCAACTGAATGAGATTATCATTAGAATAGTTTAAAAGCCCAATATTACGTGGACCTGCACACTTTGCATTGATGAAATGAGCAATTCTTGTCTTGCCCATCATAACAATGGCGTTAGTCTGGTTATACACAATTTTTGAAGGACTAGTAAGTTAGATTTGTCAAAGGCCATTAATAGGACTGAAAATAAAGGGGACATGAATCCAAGCGTGAAACATCATAGAACAGTAATTTAAGATGGATTCTCTGCCTTTTTAAAAAAAAAATTATAACAGGAAGTTAGTGCGCAGATGCATTCAAAAAATATGTAATTAAACAACTTTAAAGCAATGCTATAATTAATATAATTTATGAAACAGTTAAATGCATATATTAAGAATATAAATAAATAACGACATTTTTAAACATCAACAACACGAACGGAATGTTGCGACTGAAGACATTTCACATTTGTCACTTTTTCCTGTTTTGAACAAAAATATGCTCAGTTCTTATGGAGAAAATTAAAGAATTTTTTTTTATTAAAATTCAAGTCAAAAATTAACAAGATTTTCTAAAGGAATGTCTCACTATCCAATGAACGACAATGAATTTAGCATGTAATTAATTACGGTACTCATTCGTCCAATTCAGTTCATTCGCCCATTTATATATAATAACAGCAAAACTCATGTTCAAATGCAGAAACATACCGTACCAGTTAAAAATGAAACCAAAAATTTTACTTACAAAATGGATTTTTCAGATTAATCCGCAGAACAACTAAAATCATTAGCAAATCAAACACATCTATACAACCAATAAACATAATAAATGTTCACTTTCCCTTTTTCAACTACTGTTCAAATAGATTTTAACTTCAAATATTTAACCATTCCTATACGATTCATAACATCTCTAGACTGAGCGTAGCATCAAAGATGTAGAATAAATAATGATATCTATTCTTGTTCTTAACTTCCCCCGAACGGCCCACTTCAAAGAATAAGAACGTAGGGACATAACACACCTCTGGCCACTCTTTTTATAGGTATTTAAAGTTCCCTTAGGAATATTTAAAAAATAAAAATATTATTATTACCATTTTAAATCCGATTTTTGGACTTCTCGATAAAATTCAATAACATTTACTTTAAATTTTATTTATTTTTGAAACTCCTATTACTGAAAAAATTTTGGTGCCGTAGTGGCCTGGTGGTAGGGTCTCGATTTCGGAATCGGCCGGTCTTAGGTTCGAGACCCGATTCTGCAGAGAAATCATCGTATAAAGGAATCTGTTGCTCATTAAATCCATCCGGGTAAACGTCCTCTCTTTGGTGTAGTGAGGGGAGAGCGTGTCATCTCTGGTGTGGTTCTCCTCATATGATTGAGGTTCAAAATTACGAAGCCCGTCCCAAAATATTCCTATTGTTGCTTTACAACGGGACGTTAATATCGCTAAAATAGAATTAAAATAAATTGAAACAGCTCTAGGATTATTATGAAGGGACTGCTCAGATTAGACATGCATTGAAACTTCGAAGTGCATGTCTCAGCCATCAAACCATGCCGGATCAACAAGTGTGCTTTTGAGGTACAATAATGAACCGAACAGTCAGATATCTCACCATCCGCGCAATGCCTCCATGCAACCAAATTGCGTAGCTGCGACCAGTTATACTTCCGATCTGGATGGAAAAACTCTACCACCGTGGTGTCGAAGTAGTCGAAATTAGATTTTTTTATTATGTTTATTAGTACTTCTACTTGATAAAAACTTATTCATGATCTTTATTCTTTTGAAATTGAATTGAATTTAAAATTATCTCAAAAACATTTGAATTACAAATTATTAACCAGCGACATTGATCACCGCAAAATTTTTTTCCATACTCTCCAGTAAACTTCTCGTGCCAGAGAACGTCTTACATGGCAATGAAGTACAATAGCGACGAAGTACTTGCGTAAATTTAGCATTTTTACTGAATCTATAGTGGCATCCTTAATGAGTTATTCGGTGATTAATACTAGGCTTGCAGTTAATAACATTTTCAAGCCAATTAGTGCCAAAATGTGAAAGAATAATGTACCTGTCATCATAAACTCTCACATTGAATTTGATATGCTTAAACCATTGCCTTATCGACTCCTCACGTTTACATGTTTCTGAACTTACAGACCGACAGGCAAGTCAACTCGGAGTTGGATTTGGCGAAATTTGGGCAGGTGTCTACACCATTGCTGTTAAATCTGTGTACTGAATCGTATCTCTCTAGCTCTGTTCATTTTGTAGCTATATTGTTAAGTTAAAATTTAACTTCCACACCAAATAAACCGCCAGATTCTACAAACACATTCGCAGTAAGAAAATTACAGATGCATGTTGTAGTCACAATTACTTGCTATCGTCCTAATAGCATTTTTTGCCTTTCTATGCATACGCTGTCATTTGATATCTTGTAACTAGTCGAGTGTAAAACCATCATTACTCATGAAGAAAATTAGTTATCAGCTCTTTTTAAAAATAGTTTGGTTCTTACAATCTCAGCTCTCATTATTTCATTTTAATGAAAGTATAGTTTTTGAGATAAAAAGATTATATTTTATACGAAAAAAGTTTCTGCATTAAAAGTATTAGAATTATTTTAATTCCGAGCACCGACAAAGGAATATGAATTATAGGTAATAAATAAGCTAATATACAATTAAATAGAAGCTATCCTAAATTTTCGCCGTTTTTCCCACAGTAATTTCGGACTAAATTATGCCATTCTCTATTCTAATTAGCTGTAAATATAATTTAAGACATTAATTTCTTGCAATTTATCTTAAATTATGTTTATTATAGAATTGTATAAATAGAAGATTTTGAAATACGAGATTTGTAGATATTCCATTGCTAGACAACATTAAAATTTTGTTTTTACTCTGCCATTAATTTGATATTTTTTTAAATAGTCTTGTAGACATTTATAACGTTAAGAAAAAAATTATTGTAACTATATTTTTTTCATTGAATAATATTTTTTCTTCAGAAGTTCCAAGTTTATAATTTTTTATTGTCTTTTTTATAATAAACCAGAATAAAATAATTGAAAATAAAATTTTAAAACATATTTAACAGTTTATATTCGGAAAAATTGATTACGTTTATTGATAGTTAATTTTATTCATATCAGCTTTATTAAATAGTTTGGTTCTCAATCTTTTCTGTCATAATTTCATTTTAATTAAAGAACCGTTTCAAACGATAAGATATCCGGCATTATAATATTTTATATAAAAATCGTTTTTGTACTAGAAATATTAGAAATGAAATTTTAATTTGGAATACGTCAAATATAACAGACGTAGTTAATAAATATGCTAATGTAAAATTTCTTCCTACAAAATTCCGTGTGCTTAAATTAGCTGAATGCCTTAGTGAAGAGCCGATTGTGTCCGATGCATCAAATGGTATAAAAATTGTTCACGAGATCTAAAGATATTTTGTATATGTAAAATAAATTTTCTTGCATTCTTAGTCTTTCATTTTAAATCTATACTTAAGTTAGACGAAATAGCTTGTAAATTTATTTAAGTTCCTTTAAGCATAATGATTCGAGTATTTTCTTTAATTTTTTGAATTATATAATTTTAATTTATCCTATTCCTAGTACACAAAAAATATTGTAATTTTTTCCTAAAGAAATGAATTCTAGAATTTGATCAACTGTCTAATTTTTTTGTCTTTAAGACTTCAAGATTGAAAAATAATTTTTGAAGAATGCTCTTCTGCAATAAAGAAAACTCAAAAATGACTTCATCGAAGTGGATTAAGTTTGGTAAATAGTCTTCATTCCAAATTTATAGATTTCTATCAAATTGAGCAAAATCCGTTCTGAGGAAGACCATGTTCGACCACCTGAATACAACTAATCACTATTAAAAAACGAAAAGAGCCATATGGATCAGATTCGGTTAACCTATTTAATATCTATAGTGGGAAATTAATAAAATGTCAGCCAATTCCAATAAGAGGTTGACTGTATTCTTGGTTATACATAAACTCAAAAGTACAATGACTAAAACACAAAGGGTGTTCAAATAAAAAGGTGCAAAACACTGGGTATAAATGAAGACTTTATTCAAAGTATACACCATAGACCTTGGTACAACGATCCCATTGGTTAATGAAGGAATCCTATTTCCTAGAATAGCTGTGGCCATTACGTGAACAGTCGTTCACAGTGTCCTTAAGTTCGCCATCTGAGGTGAAGAGCTCTTTCAGAATCATTAACACTGATACGAGACACTCGGAAGACTTCGCAGGTCCATCAAGAACTAAAGACCGGGGATACTTGGAGGGTGTGGTTCTGCTCATAGATTATCGTCCATTTGTCTCCAGGGTCACACAGGTGCAACTGGCCAAGCTCAAGCGGAAGAAGCTCGACCATTCCCTACAGCCAGGGCCTATCACCCTATTATTTTCGTGTGTTTGGTCCTCTGAAACAAACGGTAACAATTCAAGTGAATTGAAATTGTAATTCACATAGCTACGAGATGCTAATTGCGATGCTCTTATGCACAGTCAATTTTTAAGATTCAAATCCATGATTGTTAGCATACATAAAAATGTCTAGATGGAAATATCCATTAAAAAATGAAGTACAGTAACACAATACGAAGTTTAAATATTTAAAGTTAAGGGAACACTTAGAGAGAACTTAATGCATTAAAATTATAAAAACAAGCTATTTTAACAAGAAATTGAGACTATAGAAAGGTAGTGATAATTCAACTTAGAGAAGAGCTTTCTAATTCAACGTATATAAAGATATTTTATGTAAATTAAAATTTCAAAATACAGTTTAGAAAATGCAATTACTTTTTTAAAAGTTACTGCATAGAAGTTTTAAATGTGTCGAAAAGTATGGAAACTTCAAAATCTTTGGCATTTATTAGGCAATGATTTGATATTCCCAGTATCCATCATACTTACAATCTAGCTCTTCCCCCTTGTCTTGAAAAATAACAAGACAACTCTGAAACTCGCTTTACAGGCTGGCAGGAAGTCCTCGGCCTTTCATTTCGTCCCACGCCTGCAAAATACAAGCACATTTAGACAAGATTGCTATGTTACACATTATTGAAACAAATTTCCATTTGCAAATTATAGCAATAGCCTCTAATTTATGAAAATTCACAAAAATAGATTTATTCTTTAACTACTTAATAGTAAATAAAGCAAGCCTTTTGATGAAATCTGAACCAATTCTACGATACCCTTAGTATTAAAGTAGGGCACGAAGAGGAATATCTTCAGGAATAAGTATCCAAATATTTTGTTTCCTTACACATGATCTAAAGTCATTAAAACTCGTTTGTATGCATTAGTAGAGAGTCGCATTTTAACAATCCCGTATAAGTTACGAGAGATGATTTGTTGGTTTAGACGATTAATGCGAGCACCCAGAAAGGAAGACGCGAATGAACAATTTGTATTGAAAATCCTTGCACCAAAAATTAAATCGATTAGTTTCAAATTTAACAAGTTATTTTGGAAGACATTCATTTTTTAAAAGAAAAAATAAAGATCAATTTTTAAT
>JAPMOQ010067420.1:0-14482 GCA_026543055.1 Argiope trifasciata | reverse complement strand
AAGAGAGAGAGAGAGAGAAATCGCGATGATATTAATATTAAGAAAAAATGCATAATCTTGAATATTTAATTTCTTAATTATGACTCCGGAAATGAATTTGATTGGGACAAATTTAGTCACCAAGGATGCAAAGATATATGGAGAAGTGGCACAAAAGTTTTGAGCAAGGCCAAGTGAAAAATAGAATGGCTGATTCCTTAGATAAATAATTATCTTCATTTATAATTAGTTAGGGATAGTATTTGAAGACAAAATAAAAAGCTAAGTGTAAAAAAAGTTTAATTGTTGTTGTGATTTAGTCATAGTCAGCTCTAAATTAACTGAATCGCGTTGTATCTCAACATTCTAACGAATAAAATTGCGAGAACCAAACTATGAAATGTTGTGATTAGAAATACGAGTATTTACAAAGAGAAACAGAGCTCTAATCATCATGCTGAGAGAAAATGATATGAAACTACATCTAAATAATGCTGCATTGAACAATACTGACTTATTAATAATATTGTTGTTCCGTATTTGTAAAATCACGCCTTTGGCGGCGGAGCATCATCCCTTGGCGCATTCTATAACTACCCCAACCTGGCAACCATGTAACCCGCCAGAACAGTTCTAAAACTGTCTCGCAACGCACGCAAAAATAAAACGCTGTTATACAGTCCACTTTTCTTTTCATCTACCCACGCACATTTTGGTCCTAAGCGATCCGGAGACATCCAGATTCTATGGAATAAGTCTAATTAATGAATTTGTAGAATTCATTACGCTAAATATGACAGACATCATATCGCTTAATCGTAAGCGTGGCAACATCAAAGTCCAGCTTACGAAACTAAATAACGCCCTTACTGAAGGAGAAAATACAATGGACATTCCTGAGCTTCAAGCCCAACTGGACATTGTGTTAAACATCGAACGAAAATTCGAACTATTAATGGATGATTACTTCAAAATCGCTGCTGAAGAAGATTTCCAGAAAATTGAAACTTCTTTATTCGAAGTCGACGATGACATTCAGAACATAGAGGTAAGCCTTAAAACCTCTATTAATAAACTGAAATCTATAAAATTTGACTCTGTTAGTACTCCAAGTATTCAGGAATCTATTAATGATTAGCCTAGAAAAGCCTTTATCAAACTACCAAAAATTCCACTTCGGTTTTTAGCGGAAAATTTGAAGAATGGAATTTGTTCAAAACGCAATTTAATAGCCTAATCAGTGAAAATCCTGAACTTTACGAAAATGAGAAATTGCATTACTTACGTGGATCACTTAAAGGAGAAGCTAAAAGCATAGAAACTGTTAACGATAATTTTTCTTCTCTATTTAACGCTTTAGAGCAACGCTATGAAAACAAAAGAATAATAGTTAACTGCCACATAAACAACATTTTAAATGTCCATCCTTTAAAGCATGATTCAGGCAAAGATCTACGCAATATATTGGATACCATCTTAAAAAATCTTAGATCATTACAAATCTTAGATTTTGCAAGAGATAAATTGTCCGACACTTTATTATTAAATATCATTCTCGAAAAATTAGATCTAGAAACCCGCAAGCATTTTGAATTGACATTAAAAGACAACGAAGTGCCTGAATTCGATTGTTTTCTAGAATTCTTAGAAAGGCGATGCCAAATTTTAAATAATATTCAAACCAACATTCCTTCTAAATATAACTGTGATAAATCGAAATCCTTTTTTGTCAAAGAAGATATATCTCCTAAGTTGTGCGTCGCTTGTAAAATGCAAACACATGCGTTGTATCATTACAATGTATTTAAAGAAATGAAATTATCCGATAGATTATGTTTGATTCAAAAAAAAAATCGGCTTTGTAAAAACTGTTTTAGTGAATTTCATCCATTATCTAAATGTAACTCTAAAAGTTCCTGCTTCGTTTGTAAAAAGAAACTAGAGCATCATACATTGCTTCACAAATATTCTAGTCCGTCGATCGTACTGGATGCTCATAGTAATCGAAAGGGTTAAACCCCAACCCCTGCGCACTTTTAAGAAAGGAACCCTCAACTAAACAACTCACAATCACGTGATATGCAAGTGTCCGAAATCCCTCGTCTTTCGTTTTTTCTGCAATGGAAACAAGAGCATTCTGATAAACACCGCTATAATTTATGTCCGAGACGTTTGGGGGGAGTTCAAACCCTTAAGAGGCGTTCTTGACTCTGCCAGTGAGTCTTCATTTTTCATTTTCATTTTCTCCATTCGGTCTCCATCCATGGAGGGAGACGGACGTATGGATGCTAGCAGCGCATCAGGTAGCGAGAAATCATTTGCCAGTAGAAGTAGTAAGGCACTTAGTCCATGGGAACTTTCTGAATTCATGCAGAATATTAAAGATAATTGTCGGAGGAAACATAGCGCCCAAAATGCAATGATAACATTTAAAAAAGAACTTGATGTAGAAAGGCATCATTAAACCCGAGAGTCATTAAACATCTGGAAGAGCAAATAAAGGAGTATGAAGAAAAATTTTTAAATATCACTTGCATAAATAGACATTGTCGCAAACACGATGCAATTAATAACTTATGTCATTTCATCCAAAACCACCAAATCAGAGTACAACAGAAGAAATCAATAGCCAGATCCTTCACAGACACCCTGAATCAAATGAGGGAAAATAATATGGAATCCACCACGCAGTATTTAGATGACTTAGCGAAACTGAAGGAAATACAGGCTGAAATAGAAAGAAGGGAGGAAGAACTAGAAGAGTTTGGAAAATGCCCGATCGAAAACTGTGATAAGCACAACATAGAAGAAACAGAGGAAATGGAAGCTGAAGCACCGTTCCAGGAGGTCAATAAAAGGCATGCCGCCAAGAGAAAAATCTCCAACAATAGCCAAGAAATAACAGTCTATAACAAATTCCAAGCCCTTGAAGTAGAGCAGGAAGTTGAAATTAAAAAGCCCCCACCCCTGAATTTGAAGATGTCAAAAGATTACAATCTAGTCCTACAAGAGGTCTGCAGAAAATTCCCCGGAACGGAGAACACTTACGCGAATGGATTTATAAGAATCACCCCCAAAGATGAAACGGAGAGAAAAGAGATAATAATGATTTTAGAAAATATGAAGAAGGAATATACAATATCAGAAGACCCCTCCGAACGCCCAATTAAAGTTGTAATAAAAGGCCTTCCCGGAAATATGGATAAAGATGAGATCAAGAAAGATTTAGAAGAGAAAAATTTCCACATCATTAGAATTTCACAACTTAAAAATTTTCGAAACAAGACCCTCCACCCCATCTTTCTGGCAGAAGTTAAAAAGCTAAATAATTATAAAAATATCTACAACCTCAACTCCATATGCTACATCAGTGATTCTCAACCTGTGGGACGCGCCCCTTTAGGGGGGAGCGAGCACACTTATGGGGGGGGCGCGAACATATACAAGTGAAAATGTTATTAAAAAATGGATTGAATGATAGGAAAGAACACACACACACATACAAAACAAAATACATTTCCATATTTTTAATAATTAATTTATTAAATTAAAACAACTTACTAAATTAAAAACAAATTTAATAATTATTAGTGCCTTCCTTGGGCCTGTCTTGTAGAGCAAAGTTTTTTGAAGGAGGGTTTAATATTAGAAATAGACAAACTCAGTTCTTTTTCTATATTTAGCTGAGATCTATAGTTTGTCTTCAAAGAATATACCTCAGAAAATCCAGTTTCACAAAGGTAAGGTGTTGAAAATGGTAGTAGATTGCGAAAAACCCTTGTTTTTAGTGAAACAAACTCATCATCCCCTCCTGCCCAAAATTCAAAGAGTGATTTATTACTAAATTGTCTTTCGGTTTCGATGCTTGCCGTGAAGTCTATGATGGTTTCTTCTTTTACATGTTGTTCTTCAGCCTTGTAAATTTTAATACAATCCTTCAAATTTGCAAACATTGTTAAGTTTTCTTGTTTTAAATTTCTGCTCCTCAATTCCAATTTTCTAAAAAAACATTTTTATCACTCGTATCCAATATATGTGTATTTGCTCCTTGTAGTTGAAGATTCAAGTTTTTTAATTTCTCGAATATGTCGGCCATGTAGCTCAATTTCGTCACAAATAAACTATTGCGAAAATTCTCAGCTTCCGGCCTGTTTTCCTCTTCTAGGAAAACTGCGATTTCTTCTCTTAATTCATAAACACGTTGCAAAAATTTCCCTCGTGATAACCATTTGCCTCGCAATAAAATAGTAACGCTGAATGTAATGCATCCATGTCTTTACAAAGTGCGAAAAAGATTTTTGATTTTAGGGATCTCATTTTTATATAATTTACTACGATTACAACCGTAGTTAACACAATATTCAAACCAGGACGCATTTCTTTGGAAGCTAAAGCTTCTTTGTGTATCATGCAATGTGGTTCACTTGTTTCACCAGTGCCTGAATACTTTGGAATTTTCCGGACATAGAACGAGCACCATCGGTGCATATTCCGAAGCAATTTTTCTATTCTATGTTTGCCTCATTCATAACATCATTTCAGATAGCAAATAATGAGAGAGCTGTTGTTTTGAGTTCTATTGGTTTGCAGAAAAGTAATTCTACTACTGACAAATCATCATAAAATCCAACATAGGCAATGAAATGAGGACCTTTATTACTATCTGTTGCCTTATCGAGTTGTATTGAAAACAATTTGTCACGTAACTTCGACAAAAGCTGACACTCTACATCTTCAGCTATATCAGCAATTCGACGGGAACAGTATCATTTGAAAGAGGTAATGACTGCAATTTTTTTGCAAAATTATCTCCAAGCATAATATCTACAATCTCAAACATTCATAATTCTCTCTACACATTCAGAATAGATTTAATAACGATAGAAGGATAGACTCGAATGAGATTGTCTGGAATTAAAATTGGCGTCATAGAACTTTCTCCTTCTTTTGAAAAAATGTTTGTTCACATCTGCGCACGCCCTTAACTAAACTTTGAAGCTGACCAGACAAATTCCAGACAAATCGAAACCGTGAGAATACCCGACATGTCGGGACGCAAGAGCAATAAAAGGCATAGGATTCTTGTTTTTTCAATGCTGAGGATCATTGTTGCAAAATGTCAATAAATTTCCGTATTCTCGGTAATTTGTAAAGTTTAAAATTAAGGTTGTAGTGTAGGTTTAGCGCTAAAATATTCAAAATACATTAGTATTGTATTCATTTTATTGTATACGGTGGGGAGGAGGGGCGCGATGAAAATTATAATTAAAAACTAAGCCGTGAATACTAAAAGGTTGAGAAACACTGTGCTACATAAAAATTAAAATCGAGACGTACAGGAAACCTGCCAAGGCAACAATGTGCTTTAACTGTGCAGGATTTTTTCACAGCGCGCGGAATTGCAAATGCAATCCGCGCTGCATCAAATGCAACGGGAACCACTCTACGCAAAACTGCGAAATTAAAGACATAATCCAAGAGCCCAAATGCATCAACTGTCATGAAACCGGACACCTGGCCTCATGGAGAGGATGTAAAAATTATCCTAGAACTCGACCATATACCACTGCAAAAAGATCCTTCGCTGAAGTACTTAAGAAAAACTTAGATAATAGAAGTGAGACGAGGAAACCTGAACACCAACAGCTCCCAAGACGGGAATCACCCCACAGAAAACCGGCTGATGAGAAGATTGAATCCCCCCCCAAATGAAATTGCTGAATACATCGACATTCTAGACACACTAAAAGAATTAAAATACCCTACTAAGAGAATTCCCCGGATTACTGGAAGCTGTTAAAGAAATCAAGAAAACTACAGATAAAGATAAACGTAAACTCATCCTGTTCAACGCACTTCTTGCCTAAACTACCTGCACTGAAGCTCGACTTCTGATTGGCTCCCATCAGCCCTTCTGATTGGCCGCCCAGTAACAATAGCTTAACCTGCCTCCACCCCTCCAAAACTGATCTCTGCGAAGCCCACCTCACCAAGTCCACCGCTGAATGATGCTCGTTCCTGATTGGTTGATACTGCTCTGGCCTCTAATCCCTCACGGTTTCCCAGCTGCTCAGTCCCAGTTACTCTTGCGAGCCCTTGCATCCAGGTTGCTCTACAGTCCATGTCAGCTATTTGCAGCAATGTTTTCTTTAGTCTACATGCAATGAGCGGAGGTAGCCCATCACGGGTGGGTACTCCGGTAACCTAACAAGATCGCCAGTGAGTCTTCTTTCCTTTCGTCTACCGCGGCAGATTTATTGGGACTGAAAAAGGAAAAAACAAATGTTCCGATTTGTGGTTTAAACGATACGTCATTAAACATCAAGAAAAAGGTATCTGCTCTTTTATCAAATGAAAATAATGATTCGCATTGGGATATAGATTTACTAATTGTTCCTAACATTACTAGTTTCACACCTTCTAAAAGATTAAATATTTCGAATTTAAACATTCCCAGGGAAGTTAAACTAGCTGATCCATCGTTTTTCATTCCACAAAAAAATAGATATTCTATTAGGCCCGCTATACTCAACCTGCTGGCCGCATGCGGCCCGCGGAGGCTTTTTGGTTGGCCCAAATATTAAACTAGGTAGTTACAACTTATTTGTAAACAACTTCAAGTTTCGCGCCCTTCAAAGAGTTGGTAATTGAACGGGAAGTATGGGAATGTGAGCGATATCAATAATTTGCTTAAATTGGAAACGCAAACTATCCTAATCTATGGTTGCGCAAACGATACGGAATACGCGGCGCGGGAATCCCCTTAAAGGTCTGTAATCTATGGTTGCGCGAACGATACGAAATACGCGGCGTCGGAATCCCCTTAAAGGTCTTGTCACGTGCAAACGCGGACGGCGGGGCGACTTGCGAAGCTAAATATTGCTTGTCATGTGTAATGAGACGTGTGTTTTACTAATTAGCAAGTCGCCCCGCCGCTCGTGTTTCCGCTTGGCCAGAACGTAAGATCCATGGACCTAAGTGCGTGTCGCTTTGATTGTCGATCGAAACTAAACTTGTTATAAATTTAATCTAAATTATTAAACTAAATTTGTGTACGTACCCGCGTCCTCTACCAAATAATAGTTTTGTTTTGTAAATTAAGTATACCTATTATTTTCAAAATAATGTCAGGAGTGTCGTCGAAGTACAAAAGAAAAATATCAAGCAAAAATAGATTGTTTCAAGATGAGTGGGAATCTGATTATTTTGTTGTGCCAAATAAAAACAACGCAGCTACTTGTTTGATATGTCGGGAAAGTATCATATTGAAGAAATACAATATTTCTCGTCATTTCACTTCAAAACATAAAGATTTTGACGAAACTTTTCCTCCCGGATCGTCTTTGAGAAATGAGAAATTGAGTTTTTTTTTGGAGATCATTGCGGGAGCAACAAAATGTTATGTTCGCGGCATTATCACAAGAATCGGCGGTAACAAAAGCATCATATGAAATTTCTTACATTCTTGGTAAGCATATGAAACCATTTACCGATGCGGAAATTGTAAAGGAATACTTTATTAGTGCTGCTAATATACTTTTTGATAAATACAGTAACAAAAAACAAATAGTATCTGATATAAAAAAATACAGCTTTCGGATTCAACCTGCACCAGGCGTATTGAAGACATTTCTAAATTTATTTCCGATGATATATTAAAAAACCTAAGAAGATGCAAATTTTTCAGTTTAGAATTTGATGCCAGCACCGATATTTCAGCAACATCGCAGTGCTCGGTGTTTGCTAGATATTGTACAGAAAACAATGAAATTCATGAAAACTTTTTTAAATTACTGCCAATGAAAGGTCCAACCCGAGGTACGGATTACCTTGATACTATTTGTAATTTTTTAGAACATCATGAAATTGATGTGCAAAAAAATCGTGTGTTTGTGTACAGAGGGTTGTCCTTCAATGACTGGATCCGAAAACGGCTTCATTTCATTATTTAAGAAAAAATATAATTGCAGCAATTTAATAACATTCCATTGTATTATCCATCAAGAAAACTTCGCGGCCCGTGCTGTACAACCAGGAATAGAAGCTGTAATGAAAACAGTTATCAATATTGTCAATTATATACGAGCAAAAGAACTGAACCACAGAAAATTTAAAACCCTTCTTGAAGAACTGGGAAGTGAGCACAGCGACGTTCTTTTGCATACCTCGGTGCGATGGCTTAGTAGAGGAAAGGTTTTGGAAAGGTTTTTTTCATTACGCCATGAAATAATCCTATTTTTAGAGCAAAATAATAAAGGGTACCCAGAATTACAAAACGATGAATGGTGGTGTCTTTTAGATTTTCTATGTGATATTACGGAAAAACTAAACAATCTCAATCAGAGTCTACTAGGCGAAAATAACGTAGTGTCCAATATGGCAAAGAAAGTGTTTGCATTTGAGGAAAAGCTAAGTATTTATTATAATGAAATACAGAACAAACAGCTGCTCAATTTTCCAACTATTCTAAAAACCAGAGAGGACGGTATTAACATTTCAGAAGAAAACTGCTCCATAATTTCAAATTTTATAACTGCACTATTAAACGAATTTCAAAAAAGGTTTCAAGATCTCAGAAAAATAAAAAATTGTTTGATACTTGTAGAAAATCCATGGCATTTAAAGACACCAACTATTTCTGAGTTGGCTTCAGTTTTAAATTGTAATTACTCGGAGTTGTTTGATGAATTTATTGATTTTAAAAATGACACCAATCTGGAAATAATTTTCAAAGAAAAAAGGGAATATGTGGAATTTTGGAGCATTGTTCCCCAAAAATATAAAAGTGTGCAAAGTTGTGCCCAAATAATGCTAACATTTTTTGGGTCAACGTATGTGTGCGAATCATCTTTTTCAAAGATGAAATACACAAAGAGTGTATATAGAAATAAACTGACAGATTCCCATTTGGATGATATAATAAGAGTAGCATGCAACGACAAGCCAGATATTGATAAAGTTTTAAAAAAATGCTCTCAGTTCTAAAAGTTTCATTAGATATACATATAAATAAGTAAGCATCTTTGTTAAAAGTTCTTTTTTACATTAAACTAAATAATTCCTTAGGTTGATATTACTTTTTCATTTATACACCTAATTAGTTTTTTACTTGCGGCCCGGGCTACTATGACTGAAATGTGTTTGTGGCCCCTATAAAAAAATGTTGAGTGTGGCTGCATTAGGCGCAGAATTATTTTTCTCACTCTTGAATGAAGATAAAATAAAATTGGGGAACAATTTATTCTTGCAGTCTAGTTGTTTCGGCTATCTTGTTTCAGGAGTCATTTCAGATAACAATCTTTATAATGCTCCTAAACACTGCTTTTTAACTAAAAACATAGATTCTCTTGATAAAACTCTCAAGCGCTTTTGGGAAATTGAAGAAATTGAAACAAATGAAATTTGTGACGAATTAAAATATTGTAACGAACATTTTGCAAAAACGCATTATAGGAAACCAGATGGCAGATTTGTTGTAGAAATGCCGTTCAAACCTGAATATTCAAAGGAAATGTTGGGAAACTCTAAGGCAGTCGCATCAAAAAGACTAGATCAATTATGGACGCGTTTAGAACGTGATCCAGCTATTCAAACACTCTATTCAGAATTCCACAGCGAATATGAATCATCTCAACACATGGAAGAAATGAAAGAAAGTTTAAACGTCGAAAAGGGATACTATTTACCACACCACGGTGTGTTACGCCCTTCAAGCAAAACTACTAAGCTTCATGTAGTTTCCAACGCGAGTGCTAAAATGTCCAGTGGACATTCATTAAATGACTTACTGTGCAAGGGAGGAGTGCTACAGGAAGATCTCTTCTCAATTCTGATCCGATTTAGAAAACACATTTACTCATTAACTGCAGATATCAAGCAAATGTTTAGAATGATTGATATCAATCCCTTTCAAACCAAACTTCTAAAAATTCTGAGGAAGAACAATAAAAATGCACCAATGAAGGTGTATGAATTACGCACTGTCACATATGGAACCGCTTGCGCTCCGTACTTAGCAACTAAGGTTTTACAGCAACTTGCCTTAGAGGAGGAAAAGGACTTTCCGTTAGCTTCAAAGGCAGTACTCAAGATTTCTACATGGATGATTGCCTCTCCGGTGCCTCAGATCTCGGAGAGTTTGAAAACCTCAAATCAGAATTAACACAGCTGCTTCATCGAGGAGGTATGACATTGCATAAGGGGTGTTCAAACAAGGCTTCATCAATTGAACTTAAAGAATTCACGCTTGACCGCAATTCTGAAGAAATAATGGTCAAAACTCTAGGAATGTTTTGGAACAGTTCAAGTGATTCATTTACTTATAAGGTTCGCACCAGCTCCAGCGCAGATTGCAACTACACCAAACGAGATGTGCTTTCACAAATTGCTCGCATCTATGACCCCCTCGGACTCCTGGGGCCTGTCATAGCAAAGGCAAAGATTTTCATGCAACAGTTGTGGTCACTTAAATTGGACTGGAACGAGATATTACCTACAGATGTTTCCAAACAGTGGGAAAACTTCGTTAAGATTTTATCAGATTATACGGAATCTATTCGTATTCCGAGATGCTTTCTTCCAGTTTTCTCTAAGTCTATTGTGCTACTTGAATTTGCAGACGCCTCTTCAAAAGCTTATGGTGCTGCAATTTACGTACAAACTGTGTCCAAGTCTAACGATTTAACTACCCGACTCCTTTGTAGTAAGTCAAGGGTAGCACCAACCAAAACCACCACCATCCATGGACTTGAACTTTTCTCTTGCCTGCTTCTCTCAAAACTTACGCAGAAAGTCGTATCTGCACTGAGGCTACAAATAGACTCTGTTATATTATATTCAGACTCAACTATAGCCTTCGCCTGGATAAAGACTCCATCTAACTTGCTTAAAACATTTGTGAGCAACCGTGTGTCTGAAATTCAGGAACTAACGAAAGATTACCAGTGGCAGCACATTCTATCGGAGCATAACCCTACTGATTTGCTTTCCAGAGGACTTGATGCCAAGACCCTTGCAACCAGTGAACTGTGGTTTAAAGGACCAGACTTTTCGAAGTTAAACTTACTTGCCTTTAAGACTGTGCAAATTTCTAATGACTCAACCGACAAACTTTATATCGATGAGCTCAAGCCAGTTCCTAAAATAACTTTGACTTTAAATAATGACTCTAAATTTTTGGATGATTTACTTGCTATTACAAATGATTTTCATAAACTAATCAGAATTGTAGCATTTATTTTTAGGTTTATTCGAAATTGTAAATTTACTGAAAGAGAAAAGGGATTTCTCAAACAAGAGGAATACGTGAACGCTGAAAAAGTACTCTTAAAATTGGTACAGGTTAAATATTTTTCAACTGAAATCTCGGCTTTCGAAAAGGGAGCGTCAGTTCCATCTATGAGTAAATTGAAATTTCTTAATCCATTCATAGATGCATCTGATGGACTAATTAGGGTAGGTGGCAGACTTGCGCATTCTAATTTAAATTTTAATCAGAAATATCCAATTGTTCTGCCTGCAGGAAATAAATTAGTTGCACTTATTTTTCAGTATTATCATAAACGAGACTTTCATGTAGGCCCTCAAGCCCTTCTAAATACTGTTCGTTTAAAATATTGGTCAATTGGTGGTAGAAATGCAGCACGCAAAGTCGTTCACGAGTGTGTTAGATGCTTCAGAAACAATCCGGTTATCTCTAATCAAATTATGGGAGACCTTCCAGCAGAAAGAGTTATACCTAGTTCAGCATTTTTTAATGTAGGGATAGATTTATGCGGACCTTTCGAAATAAAATTTAAGGGGCAAAGAAAGGGTACTCTTCAGAAAATATATGTTGCTTTGTTTTTATGTATGGCAACCAAGGCTGTGCACATACATTTTGTCTCGGATTTCACTTCTGAAGCTCTAATCTCAACATTAAAAAGATTTTTTGCGCGACGTGGCAAAAGCTCCATAATTTTCAGCGATAATGCTACCAATTTTATAGGTGCTTCCGCAGAGATTAAATGCTTATACAAACTAATGATAGATAGCGAAGACCTTTCCAATATGCTTTCTTCTGAAGGTATCAGATGGAAATTTTTACCCCCTAGGGCTCCCAATTTCGGTGGTCTTTGGGAGGCAGGCGTGAAATCCTTTAAATACCACTTTAAAAGAGTAATAGGTCCTGCAAGACTAACCCTCGAAGAGTTTTTGACAGTAATAACTCAGATTGAGGGCATCCTCAATTCGCGACCCCTTTCTCCTCTTCCAACTGATACTGACGAATTGGAAGTATTAACTCCAGGCCATTTCCTCATAGGAAAACCTATAACTTCTATCCCAGAACCTAACTTCATTGACAAAAGAGATAATCTTCTCAGTCGATGGCAACGAACGCAAACATTAGTACAAACTATTTGGAGACATTGGCAGAACAGTTATTTGAGCCATTTACAACAGCGCTCAAAGTGGCTGCTTAAAAAAAAAATTTAACTCCTTGCATGCAAGTTCTGATAAGGGACCTTTAACTTCCAACTTACCAATGGCCTTTAGGTCGAATCGTTAAATTAATTTCAGGTCCAGATGGTAATGTCAGAGTAGCAGATATACGCACTGCAAAAGGAAATTTTAGAAGACCTATTTCTAAAATTTGCATTTTACCTATTTTAGAGAATTTTGATATTAACTGAAATGTTCATTTGTATTTGTTTAATTATTAATTGTATTCATTGTGCAAATTATTATGTTTTTTTTGTTATTGTTTTCTTTACCTTTATGTGTCAAATTCAGTGTTGTAATTTTATATACATTTTCTATTGAAACATATGTATATTTCAACGCCGGACGGAATGTTCCGTAATTGTAAACTCACGCCTTTGGCAGCGGAGCATCATCCTTTGGCGCATTCTATAACTACCCCAACCTGGCAACCATGTAACCCGCCAGAACAGTTCTAAAACTGTCTCGCAACGCACGCAAAAATAAAACGCTTTTCATCTACCAACGCACCCACGCACAATTGTGTTAATTATCGGCATTCTGTTGGATGCAATTTTTTGTATCTTTTGAATCTTTTCCACACAAAATCCATACTTTATTTGTATTTTTAAGCGGGTAGTTTTATGGATGAAAAACTGGCAGGAAATGCATTGTCGTGCAGATTGCCTAATATATTTTTCTATTTCCAATAATCACGTAGAATACAGTTGTTTCTTTGTCGGTATTTATTTCAAGAACCAGATTTAAATAGATGACATTGAAGGACTGGTAAGAAAGCTCAGAATTGTTTAAATTGGCTCACTTTATCGATTCTCTAGCTCAGGGGTCAGCAGCCTATTGAAATAGAAGAGCCAAAAGCAATAATTTGCAAAATTTCCCGGTTTTTTAAAAAGCCACTAAAGATTAGCTATTTAATACTATAGTATTTCTTATATGTATATTTGAATTTAAATAAACGGCTTTAAATACGGAATAATCTTCATTCATATCAAAACACAAATGTAGATAGTTACATCAACGGGAGCATCGGCTTTGCATGCCTTTTGAAAGTTTGATTAAATCTGGCTTACAGCTTGTTGTTTTAAGTTTCGAGCACGACTCTAGATTTTCATTTACTTGTTTCCTAAATTTACTTCAGGAAACTAATAAAATTTTTCTTTTAATTATGTTCATGCAAAAGAACGTTTGCTCACACGAATAAGACAACCCGAAGATCTTCAGCTCTCCATATGCCAACTTCTTCACCTCACAGTAGCATTCTGGAAGAATATTCGATGCATTGAATAAGACGGCCTCAACATGCCGAATTTCTTTTAGAGATGCCCACTTGTGTTGCACGATGTGCATACATTTCTGGACCACCAACTCTTCCAACTTGCTTTCAAGTTCCGTGTACTTGCCACTCCACAGGTCGTTTGTTTTCAACTCTAGCAATAGCATTTGAAGCGATCCAGCATCCATTCCGAATGGCTCAATGTTTATCTTCAATGTTTAAGTTCAATGTTTGTGTTGAGACCATTTACTATGAACGTGGGAGCCCTTTTGTTTGTTTTGAATTACTCGGATATCACAATGAATCGATCCTTCATGTTTTTTAAAGTTATACCATAGGTGCTTAGAGATTAGGTTCTTAAATATATATATATTAAATGTTTTGATAGTAAATTATTGATTTTTCGTATGAAGCTGGAAAGTTACAACTTTACATCAAAAGAGCAGCAGGTTGCCGACCCCTGCTATAACCGTATCTAACCCCATTTCTCCTTTAATGTCTTTGTAGGAGGTATGAAGGGGATATTATCAATTTTTTACACTTTTGATTAGTGTGAAAAAATAGTGAATGTGTAGTAAATTTTAGTGAAATTTAATCAAAACGGTTTACACTCTGCACAAGATTGTAATGCAGCAATCCATTTTTTTTGTACACAAGTTATAGAATACAATGATGAATGAAATGGAACGAAATTTAAGAAAAATCTTGAGATGGTTATGGGTAAACATATACGTGTATATGCATTTTTTC
>JAPMOQ010067411.1:0-18677 GCA_026543055.1 Argiope trifasciata | reverse complement strand
CCAACCGCATGGTCTTATATCATCCGAGCCTCATTCTAACATCAAAACCCACAGATTTTAATTCCACACGTATTTATACTAGTTAAGTATGCGTAATTTGCATAATAAGTGCCGCCAACAACAAATCACTAAACTTTGAAAAGTCGGATTCGAATCTTTCAGTTTTGTTTACATGAGATCATGGATTGGAAGTGGAAAAACCCAAAGACTGACTCAAAAGTTCGGATCATTGTCTAACATATATATTGACTATATATAATACTAGACGCCTTTGGCGACCAGCTAATTCGCCAAGATTAATGGGGTCTAAGATTTTCAATTAAATACTTATGTGCCTTGCTCTCTTTATAATTTCTCTGCCAGATATACTTAAACTTCGAAAGTCATGTAACACTGATTTACTAAATTAATGATATAGATGTTGCAAACGATCATAGAAACCTTTGTCTTGTATTTCTGTTTTAGAAAACATAACATTTAATATTTATTTAATTTCATCCAATCACGTGGTGAATGTTACATTTTTTTTCGATTTAATTTGCAGTCATAGTTAATTTATTTTTAATTTGAACTTCTGTCAGTATGATTTCAACAGTTTAATAAAAGCTATTTTGTCCCTTTGCTCGTTCATTATTTATTTTAGAAAATGCCACATATTATATTTCTTTTATTTTATCCAGTCAGTGCTAAAAGTTGCATTTCTTTTGATTTAATTTGTAATGATAGTTTTTTTTTTAGTTTGAACTTCCGTCAATAGGATGGCAACATGCTTATAAAACCTAATTTTTCCCCCTTGACGTGCTCGTGCAGATTAAATTTTATTGTTTTGTCCGAAATATATTGTTGTAAAACATGGTTAAAATATTTCTTTAAAAATTCGTTAAAAATAGAAGCTTAAGTTATACATTAAAACAAAGATACCATTAGAAGATAATATTTTCGGAAGTTATAGCGGAAAATCGTTGAAATTTCGCTTAAATTTTAATTAATTCAAATTCTAATTAAAAATTCGGAAAAAGGGCTCCGAGGTGCACATTCCCGACCTCCAAGGTATACATGTACCAAATTTGGTAGCTGTAGATTTAACGGTCTGGTCTGTAGAGCGCCAACACACACACACACACACACACACACACTGAGCTTTATTATAAGTATAGATTTATTTTATTTTAATTGTTTATTCATCATATATTATACATATCCATGATTTTTAACCTATTTTATAATGTCCAAATTGTCTATCATTACTATCTTAATTGTGTTAGTTAAATTCTGTTATTTGGTACATGAACTTTTCTAATATGAATAGTCCCATAACTTCATAGCTTTATTAAAAATTTAAAAATTCATTTCAAAACTATATTAAAAAAATTTCCGAATTCAGCAAAAATATACACGACTTTTTAATCTGTATAAACAAAAAGAATATTTAAAATAATTGAAGCAGTATAATATTTACTTTTGTGTAATAATATTTTAGGAAACTATCTCTTAGAAACGCCGAAATTCAGCTTAATTTTTAATTACTTAAGATTCCAATAAAGATTGTAAGGAATCACTCCGAGGTGCATATTCTTATCCTTTAAAGTATGCATGTGCCCAATTTGGTAGCTGGAGGCTAACCGGTCTGAGCTGCAGAGAGTCAAGAAATACATACACACATGCGCACTCATACGTCCCTCCCCCTCCGTTAATATTGGTATGGAATCAATATTGATCTATTATTAGAAAAAATGAATTATTGGAATGGTAGAAAAAATATATCATATATGTTATATGAATCTATTTTATAAATTTAGCATTTTTAAGTGAATTAGACATTTTTTAAAATGCTTTTCCAAAATTATGAGTTTAATTAATTTTTATTAAATTAATAATTGAATTCCTTTTTATCATTTATTTATTAGCATGTATGTATATCTAACACTAATAAAATAAAAATTTAAATTCCGAAGCTCTATTTTTGAAACATAGTGTCATCTAAATTAATTCTTCTGTCTTGTCATCGTAAAGTTTGAAGGCATCAATTGTATTCTAAAAGCAATGATTTTTAAGTCATGTAGTTATCAGAGTGAAAGTCACGCTTTAAAACATAATGTTAGCAAAAAAAAAAATCATTCTTAATAATAATAGATATTTTTTTCTTCAAATAAAGCAGTTAATTTAATAATTACTTCAATGTTGGAAAAAGCATGGAATAGAAGGGATATGGCTGAACAATAAAAACGAATTGATTACAGGTTCGCTATAAAAGTAAAATAGCAAATTTTCAAATTGATATAAAATTAATTCTATAAAACTATAAATATGAGGGAAACTATAATTAAATAAAGTTAATTTTTCTGAAAAGCTGATTAAAAATTTTTTTTAGGACACTGCAGAAAGGGTTTTTATAGAATAAAACATTCCAGAACTACACTGATGGAAAAAAATCCCAACAACAAGAAAAAAATTATTGTACAGTAATGAAATTTTAGGAATACATTTGTCTAGGTAACATATTTAATTGATTAAAGAGAGGTGAGAAAAGCCATTGGTGAGAAAAAGCCATTTCAAATGTGAAATGTTGGTACATTAGTAACTGGTGTAACCACCAGAATTTTGAATGCAAGCATGCAAACGTGCATGCATTGTGTCGTACAGGTGTCGGATATCAGTTTGTGGGATGGAGTTCCATGCGTGTTGCACTTGGGCTGTTAATGCAGAGACGGTTAATGCTGGTTGTGGATGACGCTGGAGTTGTCGTCCAATGATGTCCCGTACTTGCTCGACTGGAGAAAGATCTGGTGATCTAGCAGGCCAAGGCAACATGTCGACACTCTGTAGAGCATACTGGGTTGCAACAACGGTATGAGGGTGAGCGTTATCCTGTTGGAAAACACCCCTTGAATGCTGTTCATGAATTACAGTACAACGGGTTGTATCACTAGACTGACGTACAAATTTGCAGTCAGGGTGCGTGGGATAACCACGAGAGTGCGCCAGCTGTCATACGAAATTGCTCCCCAAACCATAACTCCAGGAGTAGGCCCTGTGTGTCTAGGCCGCAGACAGGTCACTAGCAGGCGTTCACCTGGCCTCCTTCTAACCAACAAACGGCTATCACTGCGACCAAGGCAGAACCGGCTTTCATCAGAAAACACAACATATCTCCACTCCGTCCTCCAATGAGTCTAGCTTGACACCACTCACGTCGAAAACGGCAGTGGTTTGGAGTCAGTGGAATGCACTGTACAGGGCGTCTGGCTCGGAGTTGTCCTTGAAGTAACCGATTTATAATAGTTCGTTTGTCACTGTGGTGCCAACTGCAGCTCGAATTTCAGCTGCAGACGCAGTACGATTAGCCACAGCCATACGCCGAATACAACGGTTTTCCCTTTCAGTAGTACCACGTGGCCGCCCGGAACCTGGTCTTCTTGAGGCAGTATCTTCCCTTGACCACTGCCGACAATATTCATGCACAGTGGATACATTCCTGCCAAGTCTTTCAGCAATATCGCGGAAAGAAAACCCACCTTCTCATAGCCCTACAACACGACCTCGTTCAAACTCAGTGAGCTGTTGATAATGGCTTCTTCGTCTTCTCAGATGCATCCTTGACTAACATTAACCCACTACGTCAAATCTCAACTGTAAATAACGATCACGAACCTTACAGCACTTATTTAAAACAAACCTCATTTGCATGTTCATAGTGTCGCTACTAGCGCCACACTTATGCGCGTAGCTCGAAATTTGAATCGACGTCATCTTTCAGATGTATAAACAGGCCTACCAAATTTCGTTTATCTAGCACATGCTCCTTCCTAGTGTTGGGATTTTTTTTCCATCAGTGTATTATACCCCTTTCGATTCATTGAATTCCTTCGAGAAGGAATTAATTTTTTTTTCAGTTAAATTTTGAAAATTCTTGCTTGAGGATCACCTGCTACTCAAAAAATATTCACGCGGCTAATTCAGTAACTTTAGACTCAATAGCTTGACTTGCAGAGCATTAATTCTATATTATTACTTATCATATTACATTCAATTTGTATGACATTTGCATCCCTCAATTTAAAACAAGCATTCAAGCCAGAAAACTTATTAAAAAAAAACTGAAGCCTGATGATTAATAAGTTATATCACTCATAACATCGTTAAAAAGGAGAAAAATTTCTAAATATAGAATCTGCATCAATTATTATTTCCTTTGTATAGAAATCTACTTAATAAGTAGATTTCTTACTACTTAATAAGGATTTCTTACTACTTAATAAGTATTAGGTTGTTCGGAAAGTAATTTCGTTTTTTCCTGACAAAGGATTTAATTGCATTTTTCGCACCCAATTTCATACTTAAACCGCAAAATCATTTTATGTTTTAAGAGCTGATATAGCAAGGCTTGAGTGTGAAAAAGTGCAGCTGATTCTTCGCAGTAGTTTTTGGATGGTGCCCTTTTAAATATGGAGAGCAATAAACAGCATTTTCGTCATTTTTTTCTTTTTTGCTATAAAAGGTAAAAATGCTGTTCAAGCCAGAAATAAACTAGCCAATGTGTGTGGAGAAGATGTGTTAACAGTACATCAGTACCAGAACTGATTTGCAAAATTTTTCCTTAAAATGAGGAGGCCAAAAACCACCTCGATCAGTTTTTTTTTACAGCAAAGACCAAAACTTTTATGAGCGTGTAATCATGTTACTACCAAAAGGTATTAGACCAGAATGGCAAAAGGTATTGGACCAGAATGGCAATTTTATAATTTAATAAATAATTTATTCATTAAACGAAAATATCTTTTCATTTTGACACAAAAATACGAAATGACTTTCCGAACAACCCAATAGATTTCTTAATACTTAATAAGTAGATTTCTACTTAATAAGTAGATTGCTATACAAAGGAAATAGTAATTGATGATGATTCTATGTTTAGAAATTTTTTTCCTTTTTAACGATGTTATGAGTGATATAATATATTAATAATCAGGCTTAAGTTTTTACAAAAAATATAATGTTTTCTGGCTTGAATGCTTGTTTTTAATTCAGTGATTCAAATATTATGCAAATTGAATGTAATATGATAAAAAAAAACAATAAATAAAGTTATGAAATCAAGTATTTTTTAATGATTATTTTCTCATACTTCTTTTTTCTAAAAAGATAATCTTTATGATAAAATATTCATAATTAGTTGAAATCTGATTACTTTTGAATCAGTTCTTTTAAACCTCATTGTTAAGAAACTAATCTACATCAAATCAAAATAATTCTGAAAATTCAAGACTTTTTTCTAGAATCACCATAATTGGAAATTTCATATCCTTTTCTTTTTTCTTCTAATCAGATCTTTTTAACCTTCTCTTTAAGAAACTAACCTACATCCAATCAAAATAATTCGAGAAATTCAAGATTTTTCTCTAGAATCGTCAAAATTGGAACTTCGTCGAAATTTGCTCCTTATATAAAATTGTGTTATCTTTTCTTTTTCTTTTGCCTGAATGAAATGTGATAACAACCTCGGTTCGGCTTTTTATTAATCTCCGTTCGCCAACATTTAGTTTTTCTAAGCGCCAGTATTTTTTTAAAAAATCAGACGTAATCCTGATAATTCTTTTATTGCAACTCTAAAAGCGATACGTGTCCATATATTGCAGCCTTTCAAGATGGCGGATTTATGGAAAATATCTGAAAGGTTAAAATTATTTTTTGGTGCTTGTTGAGAAACTAAAACTAAAATTATCTTTGTCAGCCTGGTAGTTTATTTTGATAAAATAAGTTTTTAAATCATGCGTCGACTCAATTTATTCTTATAAACATGCTATTGCTTTTGATGTTTTATATAATGAAAATTTTCTGTCTTTTCCTACATTTCTATCTCTCTATTAATAAAACGACAGAATCGATGAAAAATTCGTCATTAATTTGCAATCCATCGACTAAAATTAACAAAGAAAAACAAATATGCTCATTTTATGAATCTTAATGAATGAATTTTGAATTAAATTAACAGCAACAATTCTTGAATAAAAATAAAATTAAAAAAGTGAAAAACCTGAAAATACGTACTTTAGCCTCCCATATAAAAACTCCCTTTAAGATATTTTTTTTATCAAAATTTCCAAGAAAGTATAGTTTAAATTCATTATTTTCTCATGATTTCTATCTGTCGCTAACATAAAGGCTGCAAAAAAGTTTTATAATAGTGATTGACTATTTCAATTTTCTCATGTTACTGAAAATTTGTGAATAATTTTTTTTTACCGCGTTTCGAAGAATGAATATTTAATCGATAAAATTGTTAAGCGTGCATGTTATATTTTGACTCCTTATGGATGCTGACATATACTTTAACATTAATTATTAATGTTTCAGTGTACAAAATTTGATTTTGTTTCGCTCTGAAAACACATTTTTAACTATTTGAACTTTTAAGCAGAACTTCAAAAATGTTTTGCTGTGCATGCAAATAATAATTTTTACAGACTTCTTAATATTATTTATTTTATGGAACATACCTTAACCTGACAGCATATTTATGAGTAAAGAAAGGAATCACGGTTTATCTAGTTACATGAAAATTTAACTTAAAATTAAATTATAACTCATTATCTAATAATAAATAAAATATGAAATAATTTTTTTCAAATATTAAAAAAAAATATTTGAAATGCTTAATTTAAAGTGTATACATATAAAAAATTAATTGAAAACCTTTAGCTGTTATTTTAAGATTTGCATAAAAACCCTAGAAATATTCTGTATGTGATTATGTATTATAGTCTGAAAATAAATTTATTTAAAGAAATAAAATTTCGACTTTTCTGCTTTTTTAAAATGGCTAACGTAATTGGAGGGATAATATGCATTATATTTTGTTTCCCTAATTTCTGCAAAATAACATTTTTTTGAATATTGCAAAAAGATTTTGAATACGACTGTTTAGGAAGAACAAATACTTGAAGGATAAAATAGTCAGGAGAGAAAATCTGATAAAAATTCTACTAATATTGACTTCTTGATTACAATAGTGCGAGGGAGTGCCACTATGTAAAGCATATAATTTTGTACCAACTAAAGAAAGGCGATACATGACAATAAAAAATGAATGAAAGTATTGCCAATTTATTATTTTTCGTCCTACCAGCCATTCATATTGAGACATTTGTTAAAGGGCTAAATCGGACAATGGTGGACTAGTAGTAAGGTCTCGGGTTTGAAACCGGAGTGTTTCATGTTCGAAACTCGATTGCATCGTAGTGTAAGTAGGTCTAGGGCACTTTAAAAGCGTCACGCCAAATAATCTTCCACCGGTATCAAGAAGTTTGGAGAGGGGTACCAATTCAGGTGTCGTCCCCGCCATCTGATTACTGCTCAAAATTACAATACATAATCTAAAAAAAACTTTAGTTTTGCTTAAAAATGGAACCTTAATATAACTAAACTAAACTTTTTTTTAAAAAAAGCAAAAACAACTTGAAACTCCCGTCTTGCAGAATACCCTCAGAATATCCCCCGCATTCTCATACATATCTAGAAGGATACTATTGGGAAGTTTTGATACACTTTCACTTTCACATACACTACTACATCAATTTATTTTTAAAAAAAGGTATTAAAAGTACAAGGTCATTTTTTTACTATTTTCCTATCTTGATTGTCTATCATCGATGAGAATTTTACAAATCGAGTTTTGATTATTCTTTTATGTTCCGCAAAGTGATAGTTATTGATGGTTTAGTAGAAGTAACTTCAGCCGTCTAATCATCGAAATTTTAAATCGGATTTTGAGTATAAAAAAACGTCTTTATAATATTAAAAAATTCTGGTTGAATATGAGTAAAAATTTTAGGAATGAAAGAAATTGACACGGAAAAAAAAGATGCATAACGATAAGCTTCTTTTAAAAAGAATGGCTCAAAACTAAATACGAAGATATAAGAAGTAAAATTTGAAAATTTTATTTCATAAATACGAAGTAAAATTTTCATATTTGGTTTTTGGAAAAGCCTTCGTTTTTCTCTTTATAAATGTGAAAGTAATGTCGTAATGTTAGTGTCAAAGAAACTCAGAAGAAAATAAAGTCTTAATTTCACACACACACAAAAATAGGCAAAGTTTCAGAAAATCTCGCACTAACTCAATGTTCTGAATATAAAGATTAAATTTGCATAATTCATCAGAAACGAGTTCCGTAACAAATCACATTATCAGATAAAAATTGGGGAACCGATTCCCATTTGAACCATCTGAGGAAATTAGCTCTGTAATCGAACTTGAGAATAAAAACTAATAAGACAATGGAGATTTCTTAGAAGTGTTGGCGATTAGTTGTAAACGAGTTTCTAATGAACGTGTATTTTTTTTAAATGTAAGTTTGATTGATTCCACTTTGGTAGAAAGGGAAATCCGAAGAATTGAAATGTTACTCGAACTAAGGCTCAAGAATTGTATTTTCTTAATTTGAATTTCAAAATTAGTTCGTATTCGTAATTAAGGATGGATTGTCACATATCACTGTGAAGGAGTTTTTCCACGTAATAGTAAATTTAAATTAATTATTTCTTTATAAAACGAATGTTTTTGTAAAAAATAAAAACGAACGAAACGGAAAATAAAAAACAAACGTATTTTTGGATTCATTAAAAAAATTATAAACGATGTAGTTAACGAATTTGCATTATTAGTCCTAAACACAGGGTAAAAAGCTTTTTGTTAAATCTAGCTTTTACTTCCATATCTAATGATCATCGAAATATAATCTCAACTACAAAAAACTTTCAAACGAAATATGCATTCATGTATGGTAGTTTCAAAAGATAAAAAAAAAAGAATTTTATACAAAAAATTATAAAATTTTCTTATACAATCGCCAGTTTTCTAAAGCTAGATTTAACAAAAACGCTTGCATATGATCCAGTGAATATCACAAGATTGTTAAATTTATTTTTAAAGAATTAAAAATAAATGATTAGTGTTATATTATTTATACGAAAATAGATCAAAATAACTTCAAGATAAATTTTGTGTTCTTAAATGATTAGAGAGAGCGAGCTTTTATTATCAAAAAAGACAATCGCCCACAACAATGTAGAAATTTAACTTGACTAATTTAGTTAGAGTTTATAAGACAAAGATTATTAAATTTGATTAAAAATTTATTATCTTCAAAAATATTAAAATGAAACTATAAGTAAAATTCATAAAATATGCATAAAAGACATAAAAATTTTCAAAAATATTTCAGAACTCTTTAGCTATTTATTTTAAGTTTGCACCAATTCGTCACGAATGTGCAAAATGTGAAGGAAAACTTAGATTGAACGGTTTAATGATAAATTTCACCACTTTATCAAGCGCATTTACTGTCTGCTGAATATTCATAAGTTAGAGCAGGGGGTCATCTGTGAATTTCCATTTAAGCAATTACTTATGACCTCTGGGCTGAGAGGGTCAATTGGTCGCTCGATTAAAAATGCTATTAACTGATTGATATAAAATAAATGTTTGAGAAATTCAAATTTCTTATGCTATAAAATATAAAGACAGTAATGGTTTTACATGTTGAGTTAAGAAATTATTGATTATATGAAAATAATCATTTTCTTAAAACACGTTAGATAATCAATTATATATTAATTATTAATAATATTAGGATGTCCCAAGAGTTTCTTTCTCATCGCGGTTGTTCGGCCTTATCTGGCTGTGCTTGTGCAAACATTCAGACATTCCTATCAGCCATCGATGACTTCGGTTTCAATCGTTCCAGAGCGTTTTTACAGTACGTTTCATATATGCTACAGTCTCATTTAAGACATCAGCAGTCGACCACAATAAATCCTGTCGATACTGCTTCGTTCGGTGGTGGTGGGGTGGTTGGCTGTATGCAAGAAGAAGTCTCTTTTAAGACTTTCATCCACAGCATTAAACATGGGTAGCGAAAATCGACATTTAAGGTATTAAAGAGGCTTGTCACTGGAGGTGAAACTTGGATTTTATACACTGAAGTGACAAAAGTCATGGGATAGCAATATGCAAATATACAGATGGCAGTAGTATCGCAGAGAAAATGTATAAATGCGCAGTTCGTTTTCAAGAGCTTTCATTTGTGTTCAAGTTATTCATGTGAACAGGGTTTTCGTGATTTATGGCGACACGACGAGAATTAACAGACTTTGAACGTGGAATGTTAGTTGGAGCTAGACGCATGGGTCATTCCATTGCGGATATCATTAGAGAATTCAACATTCCGAGATCCACAGTATCAAGAGTGTGCTGAGAGTATGAAATTTCAGGCATCACATCCCATCATGGACAGCGCAGTGGGCGACCACCTGCACTTAACGACCGAGACCGCCAACGTCTGTGTAGAATGGTCAATATTAATAGACACGCAACACTTCGTCAAATAACTGCAGGAATCAATGTAGGACGTACGAGGGACGTGTCCGATAGGACTGTGCGGCGAAATTTGTCTTCCTTGGGCTATGACAGCAGAAGCGACTCTCCTGGGCTTGCGAGCATATCGACTGGTCCCTAGACCAGTGGAAAACCGTGGCGTGGTCAGATGAGTCACGATTTCAGTTGTTACGAGCTGATGGTAGAGTTCGAGTGGGGCGCAGACCCCACGAAGCCATGGACCCAAACTGTCAGCAAGGCACTGTTCAAACTGGTGGTGGCTGCATAATGGTGTGGGCTGTTTTTACATGGCATGGACTTGGTCCTCTGGTGCAACTGAACCGATCATTGACTTTAAATGGTTATGTTCAGCTACTTGCAGATCACTTGCAGCCATTCACGGACTTCACGTACCCACACAACGATGGGATTTTTATGGATGACAATGCGCCATGTCACCGGGCCAGAACTGTTCGCGATTGGTCTGAAGAACATTCCGGACAATTCCAGCCCATGATCTGGCCACCTAGAGCGCCAGATATGAATCCCATCGAGCATTTATGGGACATCATCGAAAGGTCTGTTCGTGCCCAAACTCCTGCACCATCCACACTTTCACAATTATGGACGTCTATACAGACAGCATGGCTCAATATTCCTGCAGAGAACTTCCAACGACTTGTGGACTCCATGACACGTCGAGTTGTTGCACTTCGCCGGGCAAAAGGAGGACCGACACGATATTAACAGTCATCCCATGACTTTTGTCACTTCAGTGTATGAAAATGGGCATAGGAAACGTACTTGGTGTAAGGACAATAGACCTTCAACTATCGCAAATCCTCAAACTATCACCCCAAAAAAAGTTATTTTATCCATTTGGTGCGATTGGAAAACTGTAATTTTCTACGAGCCCTTTCCACAAGGTGAAGCAATAAATTCTACGAAATACTGCCATCAGCTAGATCAGTTAAAAGCTACCATAGGAGAAAACTTCGGTCAGAATTAAGGAATAGATGAGGAGTTGTTTTTCATCATGATCACGCGGGACCATCATTTCATCATGATCAAAATTACTCGTAAGAGATAATTTCTTACAGTTTGATTGGGATGCTTTGCGGCATCCTGCATATTCTCCACTCTATCTGATTATTATTTCTTTCAGTACTTCAGTACAAATTATCGTCTCCATAAGCGTTTTAAATCCATCAGCAAAATAAAAGCGCACTTCGAGAGTTATTTCTTGTCCAAAGCACAACAATTTTGGAAAGAAGGCATAATGAGGTTTCATAAGATGGAAGCCTCAGGTAATAGAGCAAAAGTTTTTTTTATGTAACAAATAAATAATATCTTAAACAGTAATTCATTATTATCTTAACAGAGTATTTATTTCATATTAGTAATATTAAAGAAACTTATGGGACACCATAATATATGATCATTTGGAAGCTTCTCTAAAATAATAATTTTTCATGTTGCATTTGTGAGAATTCATTTTTTATAGTCTTTAACAAGAATTAAATGATTATATTTGAACTTAATCAAATTAATAAATATTGTGATATTTTTTTCAAAATTGATTTTATTTTATTATGACATTAATTAAAAAAGTAAATGAGTAAAAACTATGCAACTTTCTAAAATTACTAAAACAAAAACACTTAATTAAAATAGCTTATTAAAATGATGATTAAATTAAAAACATATTTAAATATTTAATTAATTGGGGTGTGTTTAAAAAACTTCATAATCTGAATTTCCTGGGACTAGAAATCTGTCAATGATTTGCGGTATTTTTCAGGCTGATTAAAGTCAATATTAAAAATAGTCCCTTAAAAACATGCTTGATTTACTACCTTGTATATAATGCAAAGCTTGTTTCCACCCTTACATTTTAATAACAGAAATATCTGAAACAACAAAAAAGAATTAATTAGAATTATTTTACAATATTTTCATTTTGCTACCTTGAATATAATCCGACGAATTTCTCCTAATTTACATAAAATGAAATAAATTTTTATATTATATGTCATTATTTTTAAACATTCTTATGACTACGTACATTAAAACGCCAGGAATTTCAAAAGTTAATTTTTAAACATGAGTCGGAGTCAAGATTTACTATACCTTAAATTCTCCTTCTGTGGTTTTTACATTTATTCATTGATTACAGAAAGGCTTGTCCTTCTTTTACTTTAATTGATATATTAGTTTTGAACATGCTATTTCTTAAATAACCTTTCGATAGAAATTGCAAGATTTCATTATCTATTCTGTTAATAATGTTTAAAATGTTAATGTTTAAATAATGTTTTAATGTTTAAAATTAATCGGAAGTTTCAATTTCCTTCTCTTGTTTACAACTCTTATTATTAAAGAGATTATTACAACAGAAAAAAATGTTTCTTTAAAAAAGTAATGAATTAACGAGTTTAACTGTATCAATTTTAATAAAGAGTCATTTCAAGCCCCAAAACATCTTTTCCGCTTTGATTTCAAATTTATAGGCTTGATTTTATTTCCAAATATAAAAAAAATAGCAATGGAGTAAATAATAATTTAAATTTCAGATTATAAAATGTAATTGTCTGACAGAAAAGCTTTCTTACTTTTGTGCTGTTTTTAAAAATTCAGTAGACATGATTTTTGCTTGTCATAAAGAAGCTCTTTAATAAATAACAGGAATTTTAGAGATCCTTCATATCCATAACAGTAGATTCGATTCAAAGAAGTATTGAATTTTTTCTCTTCTTTTCCTTTTTTATTATATAGAAAATATTTTTGAACTTGGATTTTTTTGAATCCCGACATTGGAGCCCTTCCAGAGAGCGGATTAGAACTATGTCCATCTCTCGAACAGATTTTAAACAAATTGTAATAAACTGAATTATGGAATTTTTACTCCATCTTTTTAAAAAAAACTGCACGTTTTTGTCAAATTTTGAACCAGATCCTTACTCACATTAACTCCTTAAAGTAACTTACTAACAAAGTAACGTTTCACTTTTTGATGGATACCAATTGTTTCTACTTGAATTCGACTACAAAGAGCCTGTTTCATCATACATGTAAAAAAGTTGTAAATCTGATGCAGCTAAAAATAAAGGAAATTCATTGTGTTGCCCTGGTAATGAAAGAGAATTAAAACAATAACAAAATTTTTCGTCGAGTGAATTATCACTTTATCTTACTTTTTATTACTTCATTTAAAGAATTTATTTGATCCTTATAGTTCAATAATTCGAAATTTGTATTTTTGCCAAACACAAATTGGGAGGTAACATGTTAAATCTTTAAATTAAAATCAATTAACAGAGGAATGCAAGCGACAAAGAGTGTTTTATCAACTTTATTTTATGGTACAGCTTGTTCTAAAGTACTTAAAACAATTTTAAATAAAAATTTATCACCTTATAAAATTTTCCACCATGGGATATTTTTGTAAATATTCATATTCATTTGCGAATTATTTACTATGCAAAGTTATAATTCAATTCAAATATCTAGTTCAGGTGTCTTCTTCGTCATCTGATCGAAGTTCAAAATTATGAGGTCCATCTCAAAACAATCCTAGTGTTGCTTTTAAAAGGGGCATTAATGTAACTAGATTGAACTAAATTAATTAAATAAGGTAATCAAATTTTAGCAATACTCCTCTCAATAACTGTATTATTTCCCATTTTAGCAAACTGTTAGAGAGAAAACGATATATTAAAACTTTTTATTTTAACTTTTAATTTTATTTATTAATTTGGTGTCAAAAATAATATTCATCCTTGAACATCATTTACTCCTGAATTTCATATCAAGCATTATTTCCTCAAAAAATGAAGCTAAAAAATTTAGTAATATCAAGAAACTTTCTTTACAGCATAATCTTTGCCTGTAGTTAACTTTCATGAACATCCTATACTAGTTAGCAGCATATTGTAGATTAATATTTCCATTAAAAGTTTGCGTAGGTTGTACATCAAGGTTAGTCTTTTTATATATATAAAAGCAGAAATCTTCTGGGATTAAAAACGTTGACAAAAAAATTGCAAAGGCATATGCATTAAATACAGACACCCTTGCATTTTTTCAGAGTAGTTTCCTTTATAATTATCACTAATTCATTTGAATTCAGCAAAGCGAAAATTTGCCATATTACAAGGACATGTGTGGGTTGATAAATTAAGAAATGTATTTATCAAATAACTCTCGAGAGCATAATACTATACACATGTTATTAGATTTCAATGAAATTCAAGACCGGAGTTCCTTGAATAAATTTGTTTCAAAATAGACCTATACGCCGAATTTTTTAACATTCAATTATCTCTATTTGTTCTCTAACTTCTTTTTTTCTTTTAAAAATTTTTGCATGATTTGAATGTGTTGATATGTCCTTGCATATTCTTATTTCACTTTAAATGATATTTCTCTGCATTGAAAAGCCAAAATTTATTATTTAAAAGTTGTATATGGAATAATTAAGACGTCGTTTATCTATTCCTTGAGAACAAAATTCTTTGGTGAAGGGCATATTGAGAATAATAAATAATAACTTATTGATATATGGAATCTTGGCTTATCAGGAAGTATGGTAATTATGTAGAACAGTTATTAGAATGCTTAGTCGTTTTTATTATCCGATGTTTAAGTTAGGTGTTGTATTTCCTTTTTATATTTTTACAGGCCCCAGGGCTGAAAATATTTTTTTAATTCACTAACTCATTACCTTAAATTATTCAAATATTATAAGGTTTATTTCATTACAAATATTTGTTTTCAAATAAATTACTTAATTCTAACTTCTTTATTGTTTTTCATTCTTTAAAAAAATTAAAAATATTGTTTTATAATGTATGCTTATGACCCCGCTGATTTTCCTTTAATTCGTTACTGTAAATATGAATAGCGTTCTGGTATAAGAGTGTGGTGATATCTTAATAAGACAGATAACATCTACGGGAGATGAGCATGCTTTTGTCTTGTGGTATGTTACTGGCTTACAAACCCAAAGGTCCCGGGTTCTATTCCGAGAGCCAACTTCCACTACCCACAATGGTGACCTCGGACGTGATGAACCTTCACCTTCAACCAACTGATGTGTGGCGCCATCTACCCGCAACCAAAGTCGTCAGACTCACTTGACGCAGCAACACAAAATCGTCAGACCCACTTGACGTAACAATCTACGCACGCTCGCCATAATGCTTGGCGTAACTACAAAGCTCTCCGCTCGCCAAACAAACATGGGTACGGTGCATTAGATACACAGCAACTACTCACTCAACCAACCAATTCATCACCACTCAACAACAACGCATATCGTTCCTCTAACTCACTGGTGGGTGAGTCTGTGGTGATATCTTAATAAGACAGATAACATCTACGGGAGATGAGCATGCTTTTGTCCTGTGGTATGTTACTGGGTTACAAACTCAAAAGTCCCAGGTTCTATTCTGAGCCAACATCTAATTGCCACAAGAGTAGCGTGTCTTCCTCATGATCTGGGCTTCCCGGATTCGGTATGGTTTTACTCTACCCAGTGTTCCATCTGTGAGATGTGTGAATGAGTGCAAGCGTGTGTGTGTTTGAGCACTAGAAGTCGGACTTCTGCCCTCGGGTGCTCTGGGGTTTTTATCCTCGGAAGCTACTAAGTGAAAACTTGACAAAATAGTCACACGACAACAGCAGTAACAACTTTGCTTAAAATATTTGATTTTATTCATAACTCGTTTCCTTAAAATATCCGCATTTTATAAGATTTGACTGCTTTAATCTTTAGATATGGGCCGCGGTGGCCTGGTGGTAAGGTCTCGGCTTCGGAACCGGAATGTTCCAGGTTCGAGACTCGATTCCACCGAAGAACCGTCGTGTGAAGAGGTCTCTTGCACGTTAACTCTGTCAGCCCAAATGTCCTCCTGCTGGTGTGGTGTGGAGAGGGGGTTTGCCAGTTCAGGTGTTGTCCCGTCATCTGATCATGATTCAAAATTACGAGGTCTATATCAAAATAGTCCTCGTTTTGCTTTACGACGGAACGTTAATATAACTAAACTAAACTAATCTTTAGATATTCAATTAACTTATGAACACGCCCCTTCCTAGCTAAAAAAGAAAACTGGCAAATAATCTAATTATATTCGGTCATATAACCTAAAACTTTGTAATTTATTGGCTTGCTATCATCTTGGAACATTTGAATTATTATTTTATATCTTTGTGCTATTTCTATTAAAGTCTTTTTTAAACTAATAAATACAAAGTTTTCGATACTGAAAGCAATATCCGCGAATGTACTTTTTATCAACTGTTTACAAAAGATATTTACTATCTCATTCTTTCTAAAATTAAAAGAAAACTTAAACATTGTGAAATCGTGGAAGCGAGCAAATATCATCACTTTCCAAGTAATTTAACATAACACTAAATTATGTTGGAAAAAAGGTGAAAGAACTAATATTATTAATTATTATTTGCACATTGTATTCACTGTAGTCTTTATATATACATATTCTCTTATCTATAATTGTTTTTTCAGTCTTTATGGGTTTAATTTCAACACTATCCGTGTATTTAATAATAGAAAAATAATTTTTATTTTCAAAACACATTTTATTATAAATAACTAATTTTCAATGTCACAAAAGTAGCCTCCAAAGCTTGTCTTTAAGGAATAAAAAAGATAACACCAAATATAAAAGTAAGAGAAAAAATGTGGAATAGATAGCATTTTAGAAATTATTCATTCCTTCTAAAGTGAAAAGTAATGAAATTAGCAAGCGAAAATTGGGTGAAAAAGAAACAAAAAACAACCCAGCATATGTTCATGAAAAGAAACATTTTTAAAACTTGATCTTTGCTTTTTTGCCGTTTTATAAAATTTTTATGAGCGTTAAGTCGAAATAGTCTTCCAATACTTGAAGAACTAAAATAAGCTTGAAAAATTTTAATCATTTTCAGGAAATTTAATATTGACTTTTTATGTTGGTAAAAAATTGCTGCGGAAATAAAAAAAAAAAAAAGCCGATAAAATTAAATTCGCTTAAATGATTCAAAGAGAATAAAGTTTAGAATAATTTTTTTCTAGGAGTTCGTTACTTTTTGTCTGATTGATGAAATAATAAGCTAAATAAAGTGTTGCATTGGTAACTTCAATAATGTACAGTTTGTCAGGTTCAGGAAAACTGTGGATATATATTTGTAATATTCTGACATTCCAATGAATCTTATATTTTCTTACATACTTATAATTTCTCATTGTTTATTGTACTATGCATCAACTTAAAATCAATAGTTTTCCTATGCTAATACATGGGGTTATCTATACTTATAATACAGCTCAATGTGTGTGTGTGTGTGTTGGCGCTCTACAGGCAAAACCGCTGGACCTATACTACCAAATTTGGCACATGTATACCTTGGAAGTCGGGAATGTGCACCTCGGAGTCCTTTTTTTGAATTTTTAATTAGAATTTGAATTAATTAAAAATTTACGAAATTTCAGCGTTTTTCGGCTATAACTTCTGATAAAATTATCTCACAAAGATGACTTTGACATCAAATTAAATATAAAAAAATTAGCCTTCTAATGATGTCAGTGTTTTAACATATAACTTAAGTTTCTATTTTTAAGGCATTTCCAAAGAAATATTTTAACCGTATTTTCAACTATATATTTCGGACAAAACAATAAAATTTAATTTGCACAAGCACTTCAAGAGGGAAAAAATAGGTTTTATCAGCGTGTTGCCATCCTATTGACGGAAGTTCAAATTAAAAAAAAAATCAACTATTACTGCAAATTAAATCTAAAGAAATGTCACTTTCAACATGTGACTGGATAAAATAAAATAAATATAAATGTGATATTTTCTTTAAAAAATTACAAGGCAGGGGATTCTATAATCGTTTGCAATATCAAAATCATTAATTCAATAAATAATCTTTATTTACGGTAAATTTGATTGAATTTATACAGGATATGCATTCAAATTCCAGTCCAATGGCAAATTTGTAAAATATTAGCAATAGGCATACATATTGTTTAGTACTGCTAATTTGATCTAAATGAAGTAAATACTTACATTTTATGTAGCTCAAGTCAAACAATACATTAATGAATAATGAGTTTTAGATTTCTTCATACTTTGCTCTATGAGCCATATTTTACTAAGTATTTTTAATGAAAGTTGCTACATCAATCAGACTTTTAAATCAATTATTAAAACTGACTGTTTTATAAAAATAAAAGAATATTATTCTGAAAAAGTGTTCTTTTAGAGCTTTCCATCCATAATATTAAAGAAAAT
>JAPMOQ010067410.1:0-18751 GCA_026543055.1 Argiope trifasciata | reverse complement strand
ACACACACACACACACACACACACACATATATATATATATATATATGCTTTTTCTTATTATATTAATTGAGATCACTCACTTATACATTCGACACTAGGGAAGATAGGAAATATATTCGAAACCCTCAGCCCTTCGGAGATAAAGGCATTCAGGTAGACAAGCTTGCTCTTATCTTCAACTGTCGGTTGTCTGTCGGTACCAACGACTTCAATGATTTCTTTGTATATTTTTTCTTGCTCTTCGGGTCTTTCGATAAGGAATTTCATGAGTATACTGATGGCAGATGCCACTGACAGTACACCATCGCTCACAAACTGAGTAAGAGACTGCACTAAAGCCAAATCTGAAAATGTGCATATGAATAAAAGATTCAATAAATGCATTTATAAATCATTCATTTGAATAAGGCTAATTTTCTTTTATTAAAGAAAAGAAATAAGATATTTTGATTACGTCTAATATACTGCTTACACAAATATATATTCAAAAATAATAATTTTTCGTTTAGAAAAGAAAAAATATATTGCAATTTTCAAAAAAAAAATGTCGATCACAAATTTACAATTATTTTCTACATTATAAATCTATTTATGCCTGGGAGAAATGTTTTTTTTTTACTCTGCCTTTGAACTCGATAAATTAAAATTACAATTCACTTTAAGAATGATATGGGGTTTGTAATCTTAACAATTAAATTGTACATCTGTATCAAAGGGAAGTCTGTCAGGTCATCTATTTTTGTATAAATTATATAATCAAATTAAATGTTAATCATACTTAACAAATAATCTAAATCTTATAGTTTACCTTATTTCAGTACACCCTTATTTTTAAATAAATATGGGAAATTAACAGAAATTCGCAAAATAAGGCATTTTAACAAATTTAAGAAAAATGTACTAATTAAAAAATATATCACGTGAAAAAATATTCTATGTAGAAATACACTTTAGAAATTTATAAATTATCCTACTACATGTTTCTTAAATTCATTATGTTAAAATTTAAAAATTTTATAGAAATGTTTTCTAATTAGAATTTCAACTAATCTTTTAAGAACATAAAATCGAAGAAATCATATTAAAAGTAAAAATTCATACATCGTTTTAAATTGGTATTTTTATTTTTCATCCGAATCTAATTCAGAATCCCTAACCCAAGTATAACATTTCATTAAATCTACAATTTATAGAAGATTCAATTATTCACATCGGAACTAAAGACCTAAATGACTTAAATTTCAGTAAATTATGAAACTAATAAGCACCTTGCACCTTGTGTCTCAAGCACCTTGTACTTTGTTACCAGGAATTTTTAAAAAAATGCAAGCCATTTGTTGACGTGGTTTTTTAATTTAGTAAATAACTGATTCAAAAATGAAGACATTTCATACTTACCAGTGAAATATTCGGCTGTTGGGTCTCCTTTTGCTCGTCTCAAATCTCTTTCTTTGAAATAATCATCGATTATATCTCTTATGTTCTCTTCATCATATGTTGATTTATGTTCTTTTACAATATCGAATAGAATTTCTTCAATCTTTCTGTGACATTTTAGAGCTTTACGAAAAGTAGGTTGCAAAGTGAAAAGGAATCTGGGAAAAGAAAAAGGAAATCACTCTCTTATTTCAAGAATCATTTTCTGAAAACCATGAGTTATAAGGGGAGACCAAACGAAAGGAAGACCTTAGCTGTAGCGGTGTTGTTTAAATCCCAATGAGTTAATGTGTTAGCATTTCCAGTTATAAATGCTTAATTAATGGCAGTTCGTTGCATGACAAATTCTTCCCGATCAGCACAAAGAGCAGTTACACAATTTCTGCTCGCAGAACATCCTTCAAAAGTTTGTTGCAGAATGGAAGAAGTATTCAAAGAGTAATGTTATTCTCGGTGCACTATATTCGGGAGGCATCCACATTATGAAAAGACATGCTTCATCATCAAGAAGTAGAAATATCCTGAGCAGTCTTCCGCTGTCGCCAAAATTGTTATAATTTAAACAGTGGAGAAGCTTGAATATGGAGCAGAAAGGTCTGATAACCACCATTGAAAATATTGCTGAACTATCGATAAATGAAGAAATAGGGCACCACATAATCTACGTTTCGTAGATAAAGGGACACTAGAAAATTGGATTTAGGAGTTTTACTAAATTCATCCATGCCTTTCCAATGTGCTGAGATCACTATTATACACAATTAATTTTAGTTTGTATTATTCCGTTAGGAATCTGTTGATTAAATTAAAATTAAAATTTTTATTTGGAAATATTTGCACTGATTTTATAGAAAATTTTATTTGACAACTGTGCAAAGAAAACTCAAGAATTTCGAGCATAATGATGTTAACAAGCGAAGTGTGCAATCAAAAGCGTTCAATAAACAGAGAAATGGTTAGAAGAAAACTGCAGATGTCTTACCATCTTATCCAATACTAACATACACACAAAAAAAAGAAGGAAAAGGGTTCTTGACTACACAGTATGGTATAAATTCTATCTAACACCAGACAAAAAAACTGCGTATGTTATCTGAGTATGGGAATTACTTAACACTAGCTATGATAAATCACTTTGTTTACAATTTTGTAAATATTTATTTATTAGTTTTAATAATTTAATAATTAACAATAATAATTTAATAGAAAAATGAATTGTCAATTGGCTATTTGGCTATTGTTATGCAAAATAGCAATGGCGACAAAAACACTTAAGCATTTTTTAAAAATACTTTTAGCAATCTTTAGCTAGCAAAACAGTAGATATAAAAACCGAACGAGTTTTTATATTTACTGTTTTATATATATTATACATTCAACTTCCATCACACACAGACGCACACACACACATACACAAGTTATAAAATACTTTGAATTTTATAAAAACAAAGAACACTGAAAGTTAAAAAATTACTTAATCAAAACATTGAAAAAATTCTTTTTATGAGCTGAAAATGCAGAGAAATTACTGGATTACGAGGTAAAATATTCTAAATTTTGAATCAAAATTTTATTAAATTTTACCTCATAATGCTTCCACTTAGAAGTAAATTCAAAGGCATAAAGCCCTCTAACTCTTCGGCATACAATTCCATAATTTTCTTCATTTGTTTTTCCGAAGCTCCAACTTCCCCAAATAACATGAGGCGGAGATTGGTTGTACACTTGGTGGTCAAAAGCTCAATCAAGTTCAGAGTTTTCCCCTTCTCCTCTTTCAAATCGTTGATAGTAGATTTTATGGAGTCGTATACAGGACCAATCATGCTGTTCTTTTCAGATATCGCTGCACGTTCTTTCAAGACTCGTACAAAAAATTTGCGAAGTACTTTCCAAGCATCTCCTTTAGCAAAACCAACACCTATTTGAAAAATATATATACATATGTGATAACAGCAGTTTCAAATCGAATGAAAATATGATTTATCATTTAATAATCAACTATATAAAAAATACATTTTATGAAAGCCTTCAACGTTTGGAAAAAATAACACACACACACTCCTTTATTTTTAAAGAATCAATAATCATAGCGAACAGTGGTCTTTTGATTGTGAAAACAGGGACGAAAATGGGAAGGGAAAATTTGTTCAAAATTCAAATTTATCAGAGAGTTTCTCGCCTTGATTGTTAAAAAACTTGTAAAAATTGAAAGCTAGTGAGATAATTACAGATATAATTCCTTTTTTTATTTTTACTAATTTTTTTCCTTTTTCACTATGTTTTTATTTTCCATTTTTTTACCTTTTATTATAAATTGTTTGATTCTGCTGGATATACATATTCAATCTGAATTCTACTTTATCGTCACCAGTTTGTTCTGAAGTACTTACATATAAACAAGCTGTTTGCCGGTTCTCAATTTTGCTCTTTGATGACTAGCTGTTTTCATTTGCACATTCCTACGGGATGAGCTGCTTAAAGTGCGACTCAATCTCTTCCCGTTTAAGTAGGTTTGAGTGGTGTTCTGTTTTTGTGTACTCTTAGTTCTCTGCCACATTATATATGTTCCCACTCGGTACGTGGTTTATTCTCGATACAGTCTTCTTTTACACTTTAAAAGGTTCCGCCTATATATATTAATTTATGATAAAAATATATGCCCCAAATTATTATAGAAGTATTAATCAAAACATATAATCCTTTAGTCAGTAAAGACTAAAAAGTTGGAACTTGCACTAAAATTATTTTATTATTACTCATATAGAGAAGTTACAGCGAATGAATTCTTATATATTTAAATTGAAATTATTACATTTATTTACTATTTATACTGGAAAAAGACTTTTAAAAAAGCAAGTCACCAATAAAATTTTAGAAGGAATTATAAAAAGAATTTGCAGAATTAGCGAAATTAGTGGTCATTAGTGACTCTTTGAATTCAAGATAAAAAAATATTTTAATTGTACAAATAATTATGTTTTTAGGTATATTGCATTACATTTGCTCCATCCTCCGTATGCCGAAATAGCATGAAAATTATTAATTTTTTTAATAAAAATATCCTTTATATATCAAATAAGCATTTGTAGTAACAAACTTCATTAATAAGTCATATAAAATAAGTTTTTAAGATTACAGAATGAAGTGAATTGAGAGGAAAATGACTGCGAAACAATATATAAAATACTACGAAAATATTCTATTCCTTGAATGCAAATGTGGTTGTCATATGTGTTATTAAGCTATTGCCTCAGAAGTATGTCAGTATATGTTATATGCATAGACATAAGATGTCTTTTAATTCCGATTTAAATTAAAAGTGATAAACCCTTGTTAAATTTGAAATTAAATTTAAAAAATAGCATGGAGCTGATTATCTCCCAATTACCTATATTTTTTGTTTGTTTCTTATCGATCCGATGTTATCATTATGAACTATCATAGATTGGATTCATAAAAATCATTTCAAATTTCATAGTTTAACTCCATTTTTCATTATACAGATAAGAAACAGAGACAGATTTTGCAGTACAGCTTCCTAAAGCCGTTAGGCTAAGAAAGGACAGCAAACAAGTAGATTTAAAAACAGCGAAATAAAAATGTTTGAAAAAATATTACTTTCGTGAATTAAAATATATAATAGAATTAATACTTTAATAAGTATAATTGATGTGATTCCAATATTTTCATTTCCATTTAGTTATTCAAATGTTTATATGCATCAGATATATGCTTCAAGATTACTGTATATAATCGTGAAACTGGATAATCTGGAATCATCATAGATAAATGATAACAAAAAATTTTCAAGAAATTAGTTAAAATAAATATAACCTAAAATTAATATTAAAAACGTTTTAAAATGTTAAATGAGTTAATTAGTTTATTAAAACAAGGGCCTTATAATGAGTACTGTTTATTGCAGTGACAGATTTTGCTGTATAATGCAACATCTGTCACTGATCAGAACAGAATTAGAAGCAAATGAGGGGAAATTCAAATTTAGAACATTGAAAAATGTATGGATTGTTACTCAAACATTGAATATTGTCACTCATCACAACTCTCGTTAAAATGAAATAGTAGATTACGGGAGAAAACGCAAATTTAGAAAAATTAAAAATTATATGGGCCATTGTCGCTAATTAGAATTGTAATTAAAAATTCGATCAAACTATAGAGTTTGAATTTTTCTTTCATAATACATTTTTTATTTCGTATAAAAGAAATCAAAATATAACTTATTGATAAATGTGCGTAATTTATTTTTAATTAAGAAAATCGAATTAATTTTAGTTATCTAATAAGATAAATGCTGTGCATACTTTTCCTAAATAACAATATTTTTCATTTAGTTATCAACTGTTAATTGAAAATGTCGTTGATGACTAGAAGATTTTCATGCGACTGAAAATTCTAAGAAGCAGGTTATTTCTTCTTTTTTTTTTTATAATGAAATGGAAAGGTGAAAATATAATTATAGCCAATGCAAATTCCGTTTCAAATGCTCAGAAAACTATTATGAAACAAGAAAAGTTCAATTCAAGAAACTTATTTCTCCTAAAGGCAAATACAAGGAAAGTGATTTAGTCATGAACATTTTTATTCTTTCTTACTCATTTACCATGAGGAAATTTATATAATTAAAGTTGCTCAAAGTTGGTTATTTAAAACTTATAAGCGTTGCTTTCATGGACAATCTTTTCCTGTCATTATTTCCTGAATCTTATATAAAATTAATTTTATTTCATGTAATAAATAAACTTTTTATTACATTTGTAGCGCTGTTAAGTAACATTCATTTGAAATGTGATCAGAATTTTGATTCGTTTTCTCATCATGTAGCAATTGTTGAAATTGTTAAACACATAAAATTTCAGCAATCGTGCTAAAATTTAATATAAATTTAAAAAAAATTTATAATTGTCTTAATATGGTCCATACATTTTTCGATGGTCTAAATTTGAGTTTTGCCTGAATATACTATTTCAGTTTTTAAAAAAGTTCTGATCAGAGACAACGTTGTATGGGGTCATTGTCACTGATCAGAATTGTAATTAAAACTGAAAAAGTATATTGTAAGGAAAAACGAAAATTTAGCACATCGAAACATGCATGACCCGTTGTACGTAAATAAATTACGCACATTTATCAATAAGTTGTATTTTGATTTCACTTATAGGAACTAAAAAAAAAGTATTGTATTTATGAAAAAAAAATTCGAACTCGAAATTTTGATCGACTTTTTCCAAAAGACACATCTTAAAAACCATGTCTGACTTTTTATAAATCTATGCATGCGATAACTCAAAAACTGCTATGAGCTAGACAGATGAAATTTAGTATATGGACTTTACATTTTTTTCATAGCTATCGAATTTTCAATGAAGTGCGATGAAAGGAACGATCTGTATTCAAGTACAAGTAAACTCAGTAAGTACAAAACATTAAGAGCTGAATAAATAAAATTCAGTGCAAATACATAGTAATTAAAATTAAGTTCTTTTAAATTTTGAATCAAATCTGTCAAAGAGTTCCCTTTCTGCCAATCGGTGATCTCTCTTGCTTGGAAGAGCAATTGCTAGAAAATGCAATGGTTCAAATGAAAAAAAATCGGTATGTCATCTTGTAACAACTGCATTTCCTTGTCACATTTTATTTTAATAGGCCAGGGGAAAGCCGTTTAAAATGCATATATATAACTGGAAAAGTATAAAATCATTTATAATGACTTATCTCATGTTGTAATAATATATTGCTTTAAAAAGAATTATTCGAAATTTTACATTCAGAAGGACAAAGGAGATATACGTTTTCCATTTCTAGCAGTTAAAAATAATTTAAGAGGATAAATATTACCTCATTCAGTATTATTATTACTAATATTTAGCATAACGCATTACTTCTTCGATTAAAATCAATAATTAAAACCATTTTGGTGGATGATTAAGATTTTGTTTTAAATTCAATGCTAGAGATATAGCAGATAAATATGAATAAAAGAATGTTCTGATATTGCAAATATAACTAAAATATTTAAGATCATCATTTACATTTAAATTCTCTGACACTAAAATGCATTAGAATTCCTAAACAGGAATCATATTACAAGAAAATAGGTTGCTCAAGACAGGGCGATTTCAACAATCTATAATGCATTGAATTGTAACTAAAAATAAACAAATACTTTGCAAAAAGAGTAAATAAATAAATAAATCAGCCATAATGACTATTTAAAAAAATGCATCTAAAGATATATTATCCAATCTATTATATACTGTAAAAAATTTACCATAATAGAAACTGAATACATATTTTTGAATTTGGTGTTTGGTTTTATTTTCTAGAAATAAATAAATAAGAAACACTTAGAAATAAATTTCACCGAAATATATGGTGGCTTTAACCAAGCAGCGGTAGTATAATCATATCACTGACTTTCCGACACAGCAGAAAGCACGCGGAAAAAGAAAGCTGAATGATCGGACTCTCACAACAGCAACTTTAGCGGGAAATGTGGTTGGGTCCTATGGGCCATCATCATCCACCTTAAAACCCTTCCCTAAAAAGTACGTCCCGTCATGGATGGGAGGAGTTAGGTCCCCACCTTTTCATGCATCCTCCAGGGGAGCGAGAATCAATCACCGTGCCGAAGCATCTCATTCTCTTTTTGAGTTGCCCCCCAGGGGGATGAAGTGGTAGTGTAAGAAATCTAATATTAAAGATATTAAGTTTACTTTGAAACAAAAAAACATCTAAATTATATGTGGCATCATACGGAAATTGAAAATATGCCGGATATATTTTAAATTTCTGGTTTTATTTTGGCACTGATAAATTTTCACCTAATTCTAACATCATATAGAACTATCATATGCAACGGTAATAGGATTATTACAATTTTTTGTTCATATATTTAATGCTGATTTTTTGATACTTTGTCTATATGCTGAATCCACAAGAAATTGAAAGTAGTTATGTGTTGGTCGTGATATTTTACCCACGTTCTAAGACATCATATTATAAACCTATTATTCAGGATAATGGACCTATCATAAGCAAATGTAAATGGGTTATTACAAACTTTGTTTCAATCATTTATATATTAAATCATCCTCACCATTTTCAAAAAATATCTGCAGCAAATTAGAACCAGGCAATCGTCCACCAAAGCAATCTGATTTTTTTATATGTGCCTCACGTACAGCTTTGATGCTTCCCAGATTTATGAACAGACGTCCAGTGATGGTAAAGCTGAAGACATCTCCGTACTTTTTCTTCATTTCATCCAGTTTTACCGTAATGTTTTCATTGCTTAAAAACGGGTATATCCCAAAGTATGGGAGACCAGTAGGTCCTGGTGGTAGATTTCTTCGTTTAAGAATGGAAAACACAACTGTAAGTAAGACTAATGACAATGCCAGTCCAAGTGAAATAGGCGAAACAGTAGACAGACTATCAAGAATCTTATCCACTTCCATTATGACAGCAGTAGCAAATAAAACAAAAACCTGAAAAAGAAATAATATTGTAGATTAGCAATGTTAATAATTTCAAAATGAAAAAAGTTTCAGGAGAGATAAACTGATAATTCCAAACACTTGTCTAAATATATGATGAAAAATATTTTAGACAAAACTTTTTTCTTTACAAAAGCTTTTATGTTACAGCAAGATTACTATAATTATATTTAAAGACTAAGACCAAGGAGCAGTATTTAAAAGATTAACAATTATGAATGTAGAATCATTGACTGTTTGTAAGTAATGTAAGAATTGGCGGGTGATTAAGTGACTGTAATCCATTCAATTTTTTTTATAATATCCAATTAACTGTAAACGATTACTTGCATTATAAGACTCTATCGCTAAATATTTATAAATCCCTATTATATTTATTAGACAAATGTGAAATCATCCATTTTTTTCAGTGATTTTTTTAAAATTTATGAGTTAAATAAATTATAAATAAAATAAATTACATGCATAAGCGTTTTTTGAACAATTCTGAGTGCTACAATTAGTGAATTCCACAAAAACTAAACTTATCTTCTATTTCATGGTCTTCCATTTTCTTGATTCTATATTAAATCTGTTAGTACTAAATATTTTCCTGCTGTGCGCTTCGGGAGCTTAAAAACAGGGTGCCAGCTGAGGCACTATCTTCCTCATCTGATTACTATCCTAAAGTGTATGACATGTCACAAGATAACTAAACACTGCTTTAAAACGCGATGTCAATGTAATTCAAAATTCGATAATATACAGTAAGGCTTGTAGCACGCATCTACGTAAACAAGGCAAAAACATCACATGGTTTTTTTCCGTATGTTTCTGTAAAGTCCTGTTTATGACTTTTCTCCTTTCTTTCTTTCTTTTTTTTTCTTTTGGACTTTTTTTTAAACTTTTATTTTACCTATTTCTCAAATTGTTTGAATTTTTATTAATTACATAACCATTATCTTTTCTTACTGTTTCAATTTCTGGTGGATCAGATAGAAAAAGGTATTTTTGCTGTTATTACTCATTGAATCCTAGTTCGACTTTTTCCGTGGTGAATCATTATGGACGGTTCGGATCTTCGAGATGCACACACATAATTATGATCTAAAATCTAAATACATGAATCACCTAAAACTCAAGATAATGCGTGCAATTATTAATATGTTACGTTACGAAAACGCAGGCTGGCGACCTGACTTAAGGGTAGCGTGTCTACTGGGCGTCCCGGTTCGGGCATGGTTGTTATTCTGTGTTCTGTCTATGAGTAGTGTGAATGTGTTCTGTAAAAAGAGAATGTGAATCATGAAGTAGCTAAGTCGTACTCTTGGCCCTAATTTGCGCTACTGAAAAACAAGGGACGCTAATTTAGATTTAAAATCGCTGGCAGAGATCAGCGGGCTTGTCAATGACAAGTGCCATTCAAAAAAACAACAAAAAAGCATAATTTTGAGTATTTTTGTTAATTAGTGAAAATACTGTGCTTATAAAGGTAGTTAAAGCAGTTTTTTTTTAATTCAATGAGTAGACAAAATAAAAATAAATATTTGTAAAAATCAATTCATTTATCTTTGATTAATTTTGCGAAAAGTTTTTTCCCCATTACTGTCTCAAACGGAGCGCATGTTCACAACCTTTCATTATTCATTTCAGTTAGACACTAACTATGCTGCTGCAATAGTTTTTGTTATAAGAATCAAATTTAGCTAAAGTTCTGATTAAAAATTTCATAAATAACATATCTCGAGTAAATAGTGAATAGATTAGTGGAAAATTTAAGCATTTTGTGGTCCTCTGCATTGTACATTTTTTAATGATATAATCTATATAATTTATACTTCGGTGCTTTTTTAACATTTTAATCATTTACTTAAAATTAATATTATTTATTTTATAACTTGGTGAATATGTGGTTGTTTTTATTTATCTGAAGTAAGTACAGAAGCTGAGCATCCACCTTTGTACACAAAATTATAAGCAAACAAGAATTTTCTGTTTAATAAATATTCTAATAATTGAGGGAATGTAATTAAACGAATCGCATCCTATATATAATACATATTTAATAAGACCTTATCGCAGTTCCAATCAGTTGTCTGGTCTGACAAACCGGAAATCCGGAGCTACATTCGATATTATAGCAATCTAAAAATATCAGGGCAAGGAGTGAATGACCACATAAATATTTCCAAAACAAATGTCCCTGTTTGGAACTACATAAAAAAAATTTGTTTTCCATTTCCCATTAAAAAAAGTATTTTATGGTTACCTAAATTTAAAGAATAAATTTGCCCTTTATTTAAATCATGATTTCGAAATCGGATATACAGATAGCATAGGGTTTCTACTAAATGCTTACAAATTTGTGAAATAAATTTTTTTCATCTGTTTAGAAACATTGTCTTCAAATTTATGCAAAAAATGACATTTTATTATTTGTTTAAAATAGATTGAAATATCTTCACTCATAATTTATTGAGATAAAGTTCAATTCGTTTATATCAAATATAAACTAAATTACTAATAGTTTTTAAAACTTTTACAAATCGCCACATCATTAAATATAATGATTCTCTACAATTTAAATGCCACTAATATGGTTTTATGATAAAATCATTTTAACTATTGAAATGTGTTTTCTGTCATTATATTAACAGAAGTGAAATAAAGTGAATACGAAGGTAAAATGATTTTTAAAAGAAAAATTTTTTTAACTTATTTTATGCCTATTTCACATTTCACTGCGACAAATAAAACAGTAAACTGTTAACAGTTATTGCATGAAATATATTCTCATTTATTAATTATCAATAGTAAGTACTTATTGTCGGTTTTTAAACATCAAAAGTTTCCAAAGAGAAAAGAAAAATAAATATGTAAATAGCAATGAAATTTTAAAAAAATCTTTAAATTATGAAGATTAGTAAACCTTCACCGACAAGCCAGACTCGAGGCGTTTTTGCAAAGGGCTATAAAATATATGCTAAAATGTCCAAGGTGGCTGCATGCATTCAAAAAAATCTACTGACTAACAGAAAGAAAATATCGTGGCTAATTTACCTTTATTCCTGGTTGCCGGGGCAACTAACTCACGGAAGCAATTTTTTTTTGTTATTTGCATTTGGAAGATAAAAAAAGAATTTGAATCCAAGTATTGAAATCTATCACTACAAACTTATAAAAATGATAACAGTTTATTTTTAAACTGTGTATGATCGCTTTAATGAAAAAAGAAGCCTATTAAAAAGATTTTTGATTTAGAGGGTAGTAAAATATCATTAAATTGCAGTGTTTTTACAGAATTTTGTTACTTTCTTTTTTCTGCATTCAAATGAAATATAAAAGTAATCTTTTATATCAGCATTATAATCGAAAAATTTAACCCATTGCAATTTTTTTGGGTCATATATGATAAATAAGCTACCAAAAAAAGCCAAAATTGACTTTTTGAATCGCAACCATATAATATTTAATATTTCATTCATATAATTTCACATCATACCTTGAAAATTAATCCTCAATCGTTATTGATATGCAGTTTATTTTCAGAATAATCATAGAACTGCAATATATTGCATTGCGTTGCATAGACAACCCCTCTAATTTTTTATATGATTTCTCATTTTGCATAATTTGTATTTTTCTTCTCCTCCGTGGTTTACTTTTATTTTATTTTTTATCTATCCCCTAGGAATAGTGTAATCTTTTCGTGTGATTAGGTGCCTAGATATGACAACTATACTTACTTAAACATTCTTGGTTGGGGAAAAAATTAAAGAAGTCTGACCTTCTTAAAGCTTCCAGAATATAAGCATTGAAATAATTTCTTTTTAAGGGATTATCTATCTACATCTACATCTACCTTCTACATTTACGATTTCGAGATATACTTTTTCTTGTTCCTCGGGATAGAACAGCAAATTTTTCGTAAGCTTACTGGTAAACGTTGCAACAATGAGCACGACATCTCCAAATTACTGCATTAAGGGAATTTACCAAAGTTTGATCTAATAAAATAATGTGAAAGAGCAGGAACGTCAAACTAAATTACTTGAATAATTAAAGAAATTGTCTTAATAAAAGGGTTTTTTTTTACAATCGCATTCATTCAAATTCCAGAATATTTCTATAATCTGTCCTATGAAGAAGTTATTTATTTCATCTCTTATTCATTTAAGTTGTTTCAGACTTTTTTGAATTTCTTTTAATTTAATAGACATTTGATTTAATACACTTTTAGGGGATATTTTTTGTTTAACAGTCAATTATATAATAATTTGCATCGTCTACAAATGTGTCAGAAATAAAAGCAAACGATAAATATAGTAATGGTAATGTAGTGATTTAAAATACATTTGATTTAATACGTTAGGTGTTTTCATTTAACAGATAATTACACAATAATTTACCTTTTTTTATAAATGTGGACTGAAATGAAAGCTTAAGGTAAATGTAGTAATTATAATGTAGTGTAATTTGATTATTGTACTGATTTAATATACATAAGGGTTTTTTTCCGTTTTATAGACAATTATACAATAATTTGCATCTTTTATGAATGTCGGCAGGAATGAATTCATAAGGTAGATGCAGTAATTTAATTATGTAAATTATTAGATTTTATATATTTATTTCTTCTATAAAATGACATTCATTTGTTCTATATTGTATTGAACTCAGATCAAGCGAAATTAAGGTACTTTTAATGGTTTCAAATTATTGTATCAAATAAATTTAAACTAGATAAGAAATGGTTCAGATTTATGAGTTGTTCTATCCTAAAACTATATTCCTGTAAAAAGGCTATCACAATTTTCATTCCTTGATAATCTGTTTTCATGCCTATCGAAGATATTTCAACCCAGTTCTAGCCGTCTGGTGTCTATCGATCAGATCTCCGAAATCGTAATAGAAAATATAATATTATTTTGGACTGAGCAAAGGAAACTCTACTTCAAAATTTTTTAAGGCTAACTCTATGACAATACAAATCATTCTCCATATTATTTATTTTGGTCCTTTATTTAAAATAAGCCACTCTGTCTTCAATTCATTTATTAAAACAATTATTTGAACGAAACCCATCATAAATTTGATTCAGAAGTTGGTAGAGGTTTCTGAATTCAGACATAAAGGTAGAAGTAGAATTCAGAAGTTTCTGATGCATTTTTAGTTAGTGTTAGGTTTGTTGTAATAACTGATCTCTTCTTACAGCAAATTTAATCATTTAATATTATTTTACCAATTTAACATTAAAATACTTCATACCTTGACAAATATCTATTATCATTTGAGTTTGTATAACTATTGCATAAAACGTTTGGCAACAATAGAGCAGGCGATCGGGGCTTATCCACAGCTGTACAGATGTGCTGCTGAGCGTATAAAATTTTGACATAACATGCAGTCTTCATCATTAGTGCTTTATGCACAATTTTGCCCAAAGAGGGTACATACCACCATTGATAATCGCTCTATCATTCAGACAATTTTACTATTACAAGTGAAGTCAGAATATTTTATAAATCTGAAAAAATGTGCAGAATGTTTTGCACAGCAAGGTCAAGTTTTTTAAGTTACTCAGTGTGTACCACAAATAATACCACAAAGATTACAATCACAGTAAATATAGAAAAAAAAATTCATCTTGATAAATAAGTGCATTTTCAACATTCTATCCATGATGGAAGAATTTTTATTAAAAAAATTTAGAAGAGAAGGTATTATCTTATCTTATTTTTACATTATCTATTTTAAATAATTAATATTATATTGCTCTTTTAAAATTATAATGGAAAAATGTTATCTTTCTCCAGCACCAGCGGCAAGAAGAATATTATCATAAAAATGGAGTATTTTTTTCAATTTTTAAAAGATATAAAACAGTACAATTATTTTTTAAGAATATATAAGCCAATAAGGTTACATGGTTATTATAGGAACACAGCTAGTTATTGTTGTAGAGCTAATAGTTGCTTATTTTTAATAAATTCCTGAGATATATTGGGTTTTTTTTGCATATATTTTAAAATAATATTTTCTAAATCTAGATAAATTTTTATTTTAATATATTGGATATAACCTCGATATTTAAAAAAAAGACAATGCAAAATTGTCATTTTAGCCTGGTAACGGGAAAGACGACAATCCTTATAAAAAAACAACACTTTTTTTAGAAGATATAAAGTAATACACAAATCAATAAATTATGTTAATTTTTTTTCTTGATTATTATTTGTTAAATGAGTTATGTTTATAATTCTAGTTCACAGCAAATTAATACAGTTGGAAATTGATGTTTCTATTTTAGCATCTAAAATTGAACATATTTTTCATCTAAATGTGTTTTTTGCAATATTATAACCTAGTTTCCTGACACTGAAATTATATCTTACAATATGCCAGTCCTGAATATTAGAGAGTTTTAAAATATGCCATGAATGTCAGAAAAAAATTTCAATTTCTTTGAAACGGCCTTTTTCTTTATCCAGAGCCTTTTGTTTTCTTGTCTTCGGTGTTTTTGTTAGGTATTATGAGGTTCATTTTGAGCAATCGTGTATTTAAATCTTACAATTACTAATATATTATTTTCAGGTTTAAACGACTAACAGTATGATTTAAAGAAGAGTGGGGATCATTTTGACAAAGAAAATTGAACAAAATTATAATTAAATGAAATAAATACCACATACACAACAAAAGATTGCACTTAAGCAGGATGACAAGGTCGTCAACTTATCGCCGTCATCTTGTCCTGATTGGAAACGTTAGAAGTCCTTGATTTTTACTTTATCGCATACGAAGTATAGAGAAAGTATAGTAATCACAGAATAAGAATCGGACAATCGAACTCCAGATTTTGACTATTTTCAGTAATTTTGATGTTACATTGTCACTCTGCTTTTATACAAGCATGATTTAAACAAACTACTTCGACCCAGAAATATGAACGAATATGTAACTTTTTCAAAATTTGGGCAAATTATATTTAGAGGAAGTCTGACTGTACAGTTGTTCGAAATACGTTGACACAATAACTGCAAGAAAAAATCTAGATAGATAAAATTAGGTACACGAATTTAATATCTATAGAGTAGAAATGTGCCATTTTTTATGCTAAACGCAACTAGAGGTTGGTTGTTTGTAGGGCTGTACTTTCAGAAGCATGTCAGTACGATAATTCAAAAAAGCAATAATTGAAATGCATCAATTTTTTTATGTTATTTTTTTAAATGCAAATGCAATTCTGGGACATATTTGCGCTTCAGTTGGTTGGAAAAGAGAGAGCCAGAGACAAATCGCTAAAACTTTCGTCATGGATCACACAATAGATTCAATGCAAATGCTGATTTTTTTATAAATTTAATATTTTGTAACTATTGTAAGCAAATGTCATCCAAGAAGTTCTCTGTCTTAGTCAATGTACCCGCTGTTTTTGCTGGTAGCGAAGGATGATACTTTTATTAAGGAATATGCTAAAAAGTTTTGGGAAGGCCATTCCTGCTAGTTACTGAATCAAAAAGAATAAGCTACAGCTCAAGAGTAAATATACAAAATGCTTTGTCTAAAGATGTCAGTTCTGATACAGGATAGCTATTTTATTTAATCTGTTAGTCAGTAAGTAGTAGTGTTGCTAACTTTTGAACTTTAATCAAAATGAAAGAATATCATCCAAAAAATAATGAAATACCTTCTTCAATTTCTCACTGTGAAGCAAGATTTTAGTATCTGGCTGTGTATAGCGCTAGCAGTATTTATAAGGTAATGAATTTGTGTAATGTGAAGATAAATGAAGTCATTCTTTTTTCTTGACCTCTCATTTGCCTACGTTTCTCCTTTATCAAAAAAGGAAAATTTTTGAGAATTCCCGCGTGAATATATTTCTCTTTTTTTGAAAAGATTTTCCTAATAATTGATTCAAAATAATAGCTGGACTCCATAAAACAGCATATGGTTTTCTTTTTAATGTTATCAATAAACGTATAATAAATATTGAATTTCTTATCTTTTATTGCTTTTCGAAAATATTTGAAAATAAATATAACTATTTCAATGTAATACTTAAATTTAATAAACGAAGTTCTCAGAAAAATAAACTTATATAAAATTTGTGATTTTCAATACATTTGTATTTTATTTTCAACATTTCAAATATTATTCCTGTTTTACACTTACACTTTTCAATTTCCACATACACAGATCAACAATATTTTATTTACCTTGTCTAGTTTGGAATAATAAGCACCTGTAGTATTTTTCAAGACCAGTTAAATAACCATAAAGATTTTTTATTAAAACTCTCCTGATGAAAATTCACAAGATAATTTGTATGGTTTATACATTTCACAATTTAGTTGTCGTTAATTTTAGAAATTATTTGATATATAGGTGTTCGATTTTATCCAAAGTGGTTGAACATTAATCCTATTTCAAAGAAACAATATATGGTTTCTCAGAATTAGATTAAGTCAGGCACTAAAATCTAGATAAAAAATTCATTGATAAATGTAAATTGTTTCTTTCTGAACCATAGAACAAAAAAAAACCTTTTTCTACTTAAAACTTTTTTATGGTTACATACGACTAGAATGTAAACAACCATTTGAAAAGGTGGATTTGTTTTTAACTATTACATATATTTGAAATTACTTTGATGTAACAAAACGGCATATGCATTCGAGGCAAATGCTATATAATAGTTTGATGTGAATATAACAGACAAAAGTCTCCATTAAAAGAAAATTATACAATAGAAATCAAGAAACTATATATTAGTGGAATAACCCTTTTTTCCATTCGTCTCTATACTTTTTCATTTGAACATGATTTTTATAATAGAGAAAACTCAGAAACTTCTAAATTTCAAATTTCTTTTACCAGTGAAATATTCTGCTTTAGGATTCCCTTTGCTTCATTATTTGTCTCTTTCTTTGAAATATTCATCTAAGATATCTCTCGAATTTTCTTCGTCGTAAGTTGTCTTGTGCTCATCGATGATATCATACAGTAACTTCAACATCTTTTTGTGAGCTTTTAAAGCTTCAGAGTTGTGAGGCATGAAAGGAAATATAAAGTATCTAAATTGAGAAAAAAAACTATATATTATACCTCATAAGCAGATTCTTCAAAAGATATCACTTTAAAAAGTTTTTAGCACTTAAGAAGTAAAAGATCTATAAAATAAAGACAATAGAACATAGTTTGAATAATGAAGGTCCCGATCTCAGAACTTATACTTAAATATTTTCTGTTAAGTAAAGTCTGTAATTAAAAATATATTAAAAGCACATTTGTTTATTACGTATTTTGGACTCTTAAGACTTTCTCTTGATTAAAATAACATTTAAGCATTTTTTTCTGGCAGGCATGTGTATAAATACTCAACTTCGATATAAAAAATGAAAAGCCATCGATAATTTTTCATGCATTTGCTGAAGTTATTGAAATCGATACACAAATGTTATAATGTTATGTGATATTTGTGCTTCGTCCTAAAATTATGGAAACCCCATCCTTTTCTTCTACATTCAATTCTTAATTGCTATACTTCACTTTTTTATGTCACTGAGTTTCACATGGTAAACGAAAACATTTTTGGAATTTCAAGGAAGATATGTTTCAAGATTGCAATAATTTCTGAAATGTCTTCTATGAATGATGCTGTATGAACCACATACTTTGTATCAGGTACACGAAGCTTATACAGACTAAGAATATCAGATTCTCGGTTCTAGATTTTAGATTCGATTATATAATATATGCTTATTTTATAACACATACTTATTATGCCATCGTACCTCGACGACATAATAAGC
>JAPMOQ010067393.1:0-20328 GCA_026543055.1 Argiope trifasciata | reverse complement strand
TTTTCCAGTAGTTTTCCGCCGAGTTTCTATACATTGCTTTTATGGTAGGTAAAGAGCTAACTTTTGCAACTATTATTCAAGAAGAAGCCTTATTATGTGTAATTTAATTTTTGCAATGGGGCAATTAAAGCCTCTTGAAGCTTTAATTGAAGAAATTTGTCTTGATACATTTTCCTTAAATAAAGCATAACAATAGGATTTGATAAGGATACTATTAAGCAATGTTTTTAATTAAACAAGATTGAGATTTTTTCAAAATAAATTGTACAAATAATTTTTAAATACTTAATTATACCTTAAATTATATAAAGATTTTGCATAACTTGAGTTATTATAAGATAATTGAATTTACATAAGTTATTTAATTTATATAAGTTATAATATTATATATTTCTTATATAAGTAAAATGAGTTATGCTTATATAAAGATTTTATTATAACTTTCATTATAATTTTGTTATATTTTAAAAAATGTGTATAAAATATCTTTTTTAAGATTGTATTATTTATATATCAATTTTTGCTTTTTTTATTAACATAAATTTGCTATTTCTTGTTTAGTACAAATACATTAGAAAAACTAAGAACTGATTTCATTTACATTAAGAAATGTTTATTAATAATTCGTTCATTTAAAAATGAAAAAAAAATCTGTATCAATTTAAAAATGAATATTTTTTTAAATTTTGAAGAAAAATTTGAATTTTTATAAAAATTTGAAAGAATCTGTCTTTAGAAATCTGTAAAAATTAAATTAAATTTGATTCCTATTGCATTAATATTTCCTGAGATGATTATCCTAAAAAATCATCTTCATAAACAATAGATTAAAAAAATTCAGCATGATATATAAAAGTAATACATATCAAAATTAATAATTCAAAAAACTTTTTTTTACTTTCATATTTACTGAAAAGTTTCTACTAAAGATTATACCAATGCTTTATATCAAGATTATTATATTTAATTATTTTAAAAGATAAAAATTTAGCATTTTTAAATCCGCAGTGTCATATTAAGCAGATATTAAAATGAAACTATAGATTAAAAACAAAAACATTTTTCAAGAAATAAGCTAGCCCTTATGAAATCTAAAATTATTAAATATTTATGTGTTTAAAATGAAGAGGTCAAAATATTTATTTTCAAATAAGGAAATAGGCAATATAACGATTTAATGAAATAGGTTAAAATATGTTATTGACTTTCCTTGTTTAAAATTCTTTACAGCAAAAATGTTTTTAAATTTTTTTAACAATTTTATTTATTATTTATTTTGGAAAGTAAAGCTTATATTTCTTTAGTCTGCTTCAATAATAGATTTTCAAATTACTTCAATTTAAAAAAAATGAATTATTTATATTTTAGCGTTTTCATCGATATAAATTTTAAAAAATTCTATTTTATTTTTTAATTACTTAGTAGCTACTTATATTTATTCTGCTTTCATGAATTTTAATCTAAAAGAAATTCAACGAAAGTTATATTTATAAATGAAACAGAAAATTATTATAAGTAAAGATAAAATATAACATTTTAATTGAAATCCTCCAAAAGGAAATTTTCCATTCTTAAACAAGTAAAAAAACTATATAATAGCTTATTTTCTTGTTTTTATAACAGTTTAAATAGAAAATTATATTTAAAAAGTTTTCCCAAAATGCAACTTTGTTATATAATAATAAAAAGCTTAAAAACAATACCCATTTAAAGGAAAAGAATTTGATACAAAAAAGTACGACAATAAGATAAAAATTAACCTTTTTTCTTTTAGGAAGATTAATTTTTATCCGTATTATATTAAGATGCAAAAAGAGTAAGACGTCTTTTTCACTTTAATTCCTGACATGTTAGCGCAAAGCGGAAATGATAAAAATGTAAAGTGACTTTTTTTTAAGTCAGAATGTGAAATTGAATGAAATACATTTACTCATTTTTTAAGACTTAAAAAGCAAAATGTTAAATAGATTAATATTTAAAATCAACTGTATAGATAATGTAAAATTTTAGCTTCTACTTTTGCCCTTTAGAATGTTTTAAAAGCTATTTTTATCCTTTTGGAATTCCTCATTTTAGAATTATTTTTCCATGTAATTCGTCAAATTTTTCTTCCGTTTTTATTTAGAAAATATAATGTTTATAATTATTAGATATTTATAGTAGCATAATTATTCATTTTCTTGATACATACTCATAAAAATCGTTCTAAGTTATATTACGATTAAGAATATGCCTAATAGGAATTTTATAACAATAATTCAAAGCATTAAGTGTTATTAAAAAAAACCTTCATTTTTTAAATAATCCTAAGTTTGTAACTGAAAGATAATTTTTGTATCCATTACCAGTATTTTTCAGTAATTATCTACACATTTTTCTATTGATTTATAATTTCAAATAAAAATCTGTAATCTTATATGCTTCGAGTTTTATTTATTTTTGTAATTTAATACTTTCGATACATCTTAGAACTAAAAAAATGTCTTAAAGTGAAATAATGATTCAGTGAATTCTTGCATATCTAGTGTTCTGATTCAATAGATAATTTCACAAAATATATATTTTATTCGATATAACTTAGAATTAATTAGAATAATTGTAATATAAATATTAATTTCTCATATTTTAAAATTTTAATTAAATTAAAAGCAATCGACTCTGTTAATTCCAATGCAAATTAGCCTGCATTTTATCTTATATTCATTTTAATTAAGATGCTTATTAGCATGCTAAGTTTAAATGAGGAAATTATTTATTTTATTTATTTATTTGAATTCGTTCTTAAATGATAAAATATTTCAAGAACTTTTTAATATCGATGTTATAAAGTCTACTGATATTCTTTGAAGCTCATATTGCAAGTTCTTTTTGAAAAGCCAAAGGTTTCAGTTACTAAGTAAAAAAAAAAAAAAAGATTTCAAAGAATAAATGTTCAGAAGTCTTAAATCACCTCTAATCTTCTTATAAGAAATCTTATATACTATTTATCGGAATGAAATTTTTAAGCAAAGAGATTTAAAAGAAACAATGTATGCTTTCGGGCTTAATTAAAAAAAAACAACTCTCAGTTAAAGCATATGAAGGCAAATTGTATAGTATTTTTTTTAAACGCAGCCAGTTATACAAATAGAGAAGTAAAAGACTGTTTTTCACAATGCATTGACATGAGATTAATTTTATTAAACAAATTATATTCTGGATTAAAATAAATAATTTGTATATTATTTTTTCTCCCCTTTCAAATGTACACATGCATGAGTGTAACCTCAAGCACATAATAAATAAATTCTATTGTATTATAAATTAATGGACTGGAAATTTCTTATTCTCGCAAGCATTTCCTTTTTACTTATAAAAAATAAATAATTTTATCAAAAAAGTAATAATATATGTTTAAAAACAAAATATTTAATCACTTTTAATCTCAAGAACAAACTAGGATTTTAAAAAACCCTAAATTAAATGTACTTTGGAAACAATATTTAATCTAAAGAAAATGTATTTCAACCACTAAAGAATAATATATTAAATGGATTAATATTAAAAAAATATTCGTAAAAAATTAATATTTTAATTTCGCACTTAGCATTTAAGATATTTCACAAAATATTTTTTACTGCCTTCAGCTTATGTTACATTTTATCATTTCTTTAGTTTTTAAGGATTATTTTCCTGCTAAGTTCGTAAGAGTATATTTTTTTAATCAGGAAAAAATTCTGTTTTTTGTAACTTTCTTAAGAAATAACATTATTCTGTTTAACTTAATTTTTATAGATGGATAATAACAGAGTCACTTGAGTCTATGCAATTTTTTTAACCATAATATTCAGTACTGTAAATAAAAACTGAATTAAATGAGATTTTCTTATAATAATGTTGGACGTGAATTTTTTCGCTCATTAAAAAATTGCTTTTCAAAGATATTTTTGTTGCAAGTTAGTAACGTTTCTTAGTTTTTTTAAATATATTTTTAAAACTTTCATTTTATAGTTTCAGTTTTTTGTTCATTTGCCCATGTAAACTATATAGAAGCCAAAGGAAATGTTTTGCACCTTTAAAATATATACTTAAGAAATAATATTAGTTATTTTCATAGACTTAAGTTGAATATTAAAATTAAAATTGATATGAAAACAACTTTTAATTACATATTATAATAAGGAAAATAAAATCTAGTAATTTATTTTTGATTGAAATATTTTAATACTATTTACGAAAATCGTTTGCAAGTTTTGTCCTTACAATTATCAAATAAATCTAGTAAAATAAAAGTGTTTATAATGCTAAGACAAAAAAGAAATTCTCCATAATGGAATAACAAAAATTTTAGTTTTTTCAGGATACTTTTCACATGAAATATTGATTTAGTCATTCCATTTTAAATAGCTTTCAGGGCTTGGATTTAGTTTTGTTGAGTTACTGTACTTTTAAAGTCAATCAAAATTATCGAAAAAAGCTGATTTTATAAACTTTTTTTCACTTTAATTTTTGAATGTATTAAAATTTTCATTAATTTAGTGGGAATCCTTGCATAAAAGTATAACTGTTTTTTGAGATAAATATTTGATCAGTAAAAAATGTCATTCGAATAGAGTAAACTTCATAAGTAGTTTTAATTTTAACATTATTTACGAAAATCATTTGCAAATTTTATCTTTACAAATATCAAACAAAGCGAGTAAAATAAATCTGCATTTAATACCAAATTTGAAACCGAACATGAAATGTTAAAATAAAAAAAATTGTGATGAAAACTTGAATAGAAATATAGGTAAAAAGTTACAGAATTAATTTTTTAAATAAACCCATAACACATTATTCCACAAACAGCATTCAAAGGTATAAAATTGCGTTCAATTTTCTTGCTAAATGAATATTCATTAAAAAATTTAAAATTTAATAATTGTATTAAATCCATTAAGATGGGTACTTGAATTTGAAAAAAAATCAACGGTTTCTCTTAAAATGTTGAATTTTTTAAAAATAAAGAGACGTTACAATTGGTGTTCAAATGAAATGGCAAGAAACGTCGTAACAAAGTAGCTGTTAACATATTTGCCAATACAGATATGGAAGACCGTGCCGAGACATCTAGGACTGTGCCTGGAGTCTGAAACGTAGATCGTAGCACTTTCGCATGTGCAGGAGAGAGCAGAAGCTCTTCCAAAGAGCGTGTCCAATTGACACCACTTGTTGAATACCTCGAGCACAAAAGAACCATTAACTCCGATGTGTACTGTCAATACAATCCAAAGACTACGCAGGTCCATCATGGACATAAAAACTTGGTTTACTCACTGAAGTAGTGGTTCTGCTCCATGATAACGCGTGTCTCAAATGTCAAATACGCTCGACCTTCCACCCTACAGCCAAGGCATGTCACCTTGCGGTTTTCATGTGGTTAATCGCCTGAAAAAACATTTCAAAGGGAAGTGCCTCATTTCGAAAGGCAAATTCAAGGACTTTGTGAATAACTGTTTCTCATTATAGCCACAAGAATTTGGGGAATAAGGACACCATCGGTTCTTCAATCAATTAGATCGTTGTGCGCAGGGGCCTTAGATTTAAGATCTCATTTGTACAGACAATGTTGTTTCGTACCTTTTAATTTAAACACCCCTTGTATCAACTGCCTGTTTGATAAAACTGAACCTGTTGATTAACCATCCATCAATTTGAAAAAGTGAAAAATCTCGTAAGCTTAATGTGTTTGTTACAGAAGAAAAATTCAGTTGTAATTTTTTACTACCAAAAAAAAAGGTATTTAAAGAAACATAATTTGAAAAGGTTTCAATACTTTTTAACATTGTTTATTTACTTGCATCTTGGACTTTTTAATGTTTTAAAACATTTTTTGTCCGTTTTACCTTCTCATTTCAATTAGATTTTTAGGGATTTGACCTCATGTCCTTTATGATTAATCTTTACTTTATATAGATTTTAAAATAAGTTCCGGTTTTACCATTTGATTTGCGCAGTGTAGCCAAGTCTGGCTCTTGCGCCACTTAACCCCAACTAACCAGCAAAAAAATTAAAATTTTTATTCTTAAACAAAACAGTTACCGATTTTTTCATTCTAAAAGAAATTAAGAAAGTGGCGTATTAAAGTCCTGCAACATGTTCATTTGATCTAAAAACTAAAACACACAAATTAGGAAATAAATATTTTTAGAATAAAAGTTTATAAAATAATCATTTAAGCCTCATCAAATTTCAAATTCTGAGGAACGAATGTATTCAATTTACATAAAATATATAGAATTTAAAAATTTAAAACGTGTTATGACATAAAAAAGAACTATATAAATGTTTATGGAGATAAATATAGAGAAAGAATAAAGTATATTCTTTCCGAAACATAAAAATACTTAATTTATTCTCTCAATGTAAATTTTTATCTCTAATGTATGAATAAGAAAAAAAAAATCTTAATTTCTTAGTTCAATTTTTAACAAGCATCAGAAACTAGGAAATGTATTATAAAAAAGAAGTATTTCTTTAGAAAGGAACATTTTATAGAATGAAATGAAATTTTCTATACTTTTGGAATTGTTTTTCAAACACAACTTATAAAATCTTTAATGTCTTAAGAAGTAAATTGAAGGAATGTATATTTTGGATTTGCCTTTAAAACACTTTCAAAAATTATTTTTCGTTTGGAATAACTTTTTTCAAACTTTTTCTTATACGTTTATCATTATTTTCTCAGAGAAATCCCCAATTCATGTTAATTTATATCTTGTATCATGAAAAAAGCGTGTTTTTTTTAATTTTTAAAATCACATAACATAAATTTGTGTGATTATTTTTTGCGACAAGGCAATAGCAATATCCTTTTTATTTATTATAAAAGCGTATTAACCTGCATTAAGATTCTTTAGAAAGGAACATTTTATAGAAGGAAATGAAATTTTTTATAATTTTAGAATTTTGTTCAAACACAACTTATTATCTTGCACTGATAACGAATTTTCATCAAGTGGAAAAGAAAATGTTCAACTCTTTCAACTTTATTATACAGAAAGGACTTTTATATGGATATTTAAAATAAGAATGTTTTTGACAGTTGTTAGGGCAGGATATGTGTTAAATATTTTAATGAATTTTTGGATATGATTTCCCAGTAATTGAAAAATAGTTTTAGCAAGCTAATTCGATTAAATTTAATATAACTTTTTCTAATGTTTAATATTTTTAGTTACGAATATTTTAATAGATAGCTAGTGATTATCCTAGGCATATTAGACATATTTATGGCTTTTTTAAAATCAAGAATAATCCCAAAGTTGATGCCAAATTAAAAATATCATATCTATAAATTTTACAACAAAATTAAATAACTATAAATATATTTATTCCGTTCAAAAATAAAACTATGGTAAGGATTCAAAACTATATAGAAAAATGTATTAAATATCATTGATTAATAACTTATATAGTAAAACAGGTATTAAAATATTTTTTAAATATTCAGAGAAGTAGATTAAAAATACGAAATCAACAGTTTACCAATACGAAATTATCAATTTATAATAAAATATTTTTCATATAATTAACTATTTATATAATGAAAAAAGAATTTTTATACCCTTAATCAAAATCAAATTTGATTTTTATTCATATTTTTGTCTTTTAATTCGTTATTAAAATAATTTCTTTGTGATATATTATATAAGTGAAAAAATAAACTATTCAAAACAAATAAAAAATTAATCTATTTTTAATATTCAATAAAAAAATTACATCTTATAAAATTAGATACTATTTTTATGTTATTTTTTCCTTTCAACTTAGTCAACTGAAAATTAAGCTCTAATTTAAAATAATTAAATGCAGTAAGAATTTTATACAGTCTTTAAAAATTCCATCGCCGCTTTACAAGCTGAAAAGTTACTCAAAAATATTCCAGAAGGAACAACATAAGCTTTACACTAAATATTAATTTTTATCTGCAATAAAATAACAAGTAAAAGGAATTTAATACATCTTTTCCACTTTAAATTTTAACATGTAAGCTGGAATGGGAAGGAATAAAAATTTAAACATCTTACAAAAATTTAAAAGCAGAAAATATAATGCTCTTTAGGAAAGAACATACATGGAATGAAAAGCATTTTTCGTGTTTTCTTACTTTTCAAGAACTGAATTTCAAATAAACATGAGAAGATTTATTATTTTTGCATTTTTTAAAAATATTTCCTTTAAGGATTGTTTAGTCTTGAATTTCACATCTCAAGAGGTCCCCCCCCCCCAACTCTTTTGTTTTGGTAAATTTATCAGAAATAAATTTAGTATATTCTAATGAATTCTTTATTGTAAATATGTTTAAGAAATAATATTGCTTAGTGTAATTAATATTTTTATGGTAATTTAATTATAAAATCTCTTGAAATATGTATTTTAGAAATGTTTTATAATAATCAAGCAAAGTCATTCTAATGAATTTTCTTACAATGTTTATGAATAAAAATTTGTATTAGATATACTGTAAATGTATATTTCTTCTTTATGATTTCTGGAACAAACTGTAAATACATTTTATCATTTTACACTTTGTCTGCTATTTCGATTTTGCGTTTCGAGATTATAATTTTATTCAATAATATTTTATAGACCAATTTTTTGAAAAATAAAACTAACATTTCTTATTCTCAATTGAATGAATTTATTACTATTATTTAAAAATCAGTGAATAGCAAGATACCTAATGAATTGATAGTTTATCAAATTTTCAAAGATGGTGGCTTTTAACGAAAGTATCATCCTTAAATTAATCAATATATCAATTGCAGAAATAAATTGAAAATAACAAAATTAATGTTATATTTATTTTATCGTTATCCTTTCTTATACTTTAAAGATATAAATTATTTTTCTTAGAAATAGAGAATGAAATATATATTATTGATGCATATCCATGATTGTTATTTTTATTCATTCAAAAATGCAGTTATTAAAAATAATTTTTTTATCAATAAATATTGGGCAATAAATGTCGTTGTAAGAAAAAAGTATTGTAACAGAAATTAATGCCATTTTATTTAAAATTAAAATTTATTTAAGAAAATAGTAAAATTTTAAGAAGAAGAATTTACGATCCAAAATGCATAACATCGCTTAATCCTCAAAAAAAAAAAAAAAAAAAAATCACACAATTAGTAATAAAATACAACAGAAGCGAGCATGCAAATGTATTTGAAAAAATCAATAACAAAGAGAATAGCAAAACGTTATCAAATAACAACTACAAGGTACCTTTTGACCACTACAGATGAAATTTGAACTTTACTAGACTGATACCTCTATCATTTTCGTTCAGGAAGATTTTTCGACTGAACATGAATTTTCTTTATTATAATTCTTCTTCCTCTAAAATATTTTGTGAATTCGATTCCTAATTGAGACAAATAAAAAATTTAAAAATTTGGGGGTATTTCTAATAGTTTCTTCATTCATTTACTTAAAAAAATCATTTTTTAAGTCAAAGTCACCAAATTCGTCGTTAAACGATCGCAAAATTTGTCACCGTCATTAGTACGAATCATAAACCTAGTATCCACTAGAATGTCTGCAAAGGTTTCTTCCTATCTAAGAGACTAACTGAGCAGGAATTATGCGCATTAAAGAAAATAATATATTTCTAAGAGAGAAAGATTATTCATAAATCAGAAATTGTCTGATCATTAATTTATACTAGAGAATTTGTAACAAAGGGAAACTGATAAAAGATAATTGGAAACTCATAACACAATGCTGTGCAGTTTTCAAAGAATATATTTAATAGCTTTTTGAAATAATAGATTTAATTTATACAGCTCATATTCTTTAAAAGTAGAATTGTTTACTTTGATTACACATTATTTTTACCAAGTTTCAAAAGACCAAGCATTAAAAAACTTTTGTTTACTTAGTTCTATCAAAAGATTAAACCAATTGTCTAAATATTTCCTGTATTACATTTCAATACTTAAAATTTGAGGAAAAAAATCTGAAGAATTCGATAAAAATTATTCGAATAAGAGGGAAAGTGAACAAATTAAATTTATATTTTTCTGTTTTAATCTCATGAAAAGAAAATAAACAATTTATTCTTTTGAAATAACTAACATGTATCAAGTCATTATGCCTCTAAATTGAAAAGGAAATAAAAAAAATAATTTAATGGAATATAAATAATTTTATAATAAAAATCTGTATTAAAAAACAGAAAGTAAATAGTATCTTCTTAAAAATAATGCAGTCAGAGTACAATAAAGTAAATGGATTAAAATTGCTTGATTGCATTCTAAAAATAAGCTTTTATCTGCATTCAAAAGAAAAAAAAGGATAAATTTGTTTTTCTTACTTTAATTTTTAACTTGAAAGCAAAATGCTGGAATAATAAAAATGTCAAGTGATATTTCTTTAGGTAAAAAAATATGCTAAATTGAATAAAACCCTTTTCGTCTTTTTATACTTTAAAAAGTATTTCATCATAGAGATATTATTACATTTAAAAGCAAATATGAGAAATATGCTTTTCAGATTTTTCAGGGGATATCTTTATTTTTAAATTTCTGAAAATACGTTTTATTTAAATATTGTAGTCGAATTCAGCAATGATATTCTTTTTGTACTGACATTTTATGAATGTTTGAGAAATCTGGCAATTTTATATATTTCCTATCTTACAAAACGGTATTTATAGAGCATTTTTTTTAGAATTTTATAAAAAGAAATTCCATCTATCTTTGGATATAAAAACTCTAAGAATGCTAATGCTATTTCCAATGTACCAAAAAAAAGAACAAATGTGGAGGAAAAAACGAATTAATTGTCAAAAGTTTTGTACGAACTTAGTTACTTTTTAGCATAATTAACACAAAAACTCGGACATTTGTTATGTTGCTTAATCAACTTTTTCATCACTTTTTCGAAGAATTGACATTAGTGATATGAGATGAGCTTTGATATTCCTTTGAGGCAGTTAATTAGTATAAAAGTGACTTGAATTTTGCCTTAACCTCCTGGCTACCCAATATGAGGACCAAAATCATTTCAAAAATTGTGTATTTTTGTTACATATTTTAAGACTGTATTTATTGGAGAATTGAAAACTGCATTTTTTTTTCTTTCTAGAAAATATTTTTGATATAAATTTTTGTCCTGAGAAACTAAGTTGCCAAAAAAATCAATTTCAGAAGTTATCGGCAAAAAATTTAAAAAAAAAAAAATTCAGTTCAATTACAGTTAATTTCTATTTGACTATCTGAGGAGCAGTCTGAAAAAATCTATATCGCTATCAAAACGAAAATCGCTTTAAAAATATGATAAAGTATCAGGAATACACTCTCTGTCAATCGCTAAACGTTTTCTGGCAGCCATTTCTATAAGAAAAAAGTGGCAAATTGGAGTTTGAGTGGTAATGCCACGTGCCTTCAAATGCCGCAATTTAATGGACAACTAACGACATCTGTTGACCCAAACTAAACGTCTAGTACTGTATATAATTTATTTCAAGCATGTGCTTCTCAATAAAAGAAGAAAAACACAGGCCGGTGGATTGCACGGAATGAGCAGATTTTGCTACATTTGAAAACGCGGGATGATCAACCAGAGGGTTAAGAAGGAATTAGAAAGTAGGATAATTTAATAATTTAATTTCCAAAATCTTAATTTTAACAAAACGGTCGACTAGTTCATTCCTTGAGATTCCAGCATCTTCTGTTTCTTTCAATCAATTTCAATTCGCTCCATGTAAGCAAAAACGTGGCCTAGAGCTGTAATGATTCAGCTCCCTTGCCCCGAGACACCTGTTAACCATTGTAATGTGTCTGGTTCCCACACTTGATAGATCTCATTTCAGGCCAGCTGTGCAACTCTCTCACATTGTTAAGTACCTGCGGACTACCAGATGGGGGATCATCTCTTCTTGTTGGGTCCAGATAAAGAACCATATGTTTTAAAGCGTGCCAAGGAAATAAATTGTATCTTTAAAGAAGGAAATCAATAAGTTACACTCCGTGAAGCCTATCATTGGTCCTTGGCTTGTTCTTCCTGTAGGTGAGATCTATGTCAAACTCACACCTCTCCGTATAGATCACACTAGCTGCACTCATAGGCATCTCAATTTGGGTGACAGGATACCAGTGTGTCCTACCTGCCACCAGTACCAAACACATTTTGATTGAATGCCCTCCCTGTATTTAACCGTGAAAATATATGTTATTTTTATACATCATCAGCGACTTTGCAGGACTTGGTGGGTGAAAAATTCCACCCAAATATTTTTTATTTTTTAAAAGTCATTCATTTTTATACTTGCATTTAGCACTTTTTACCTTTTGTGTTATGCATTATTTCATTATCTTAAATTTTCATTTAACAACACCTTTGTTAATATTGTAATTTCACTTGCATAATTTTTGAGTTTTATGCTGATATTATAGTTTTTATATTCAATTGTCTTTAATATTCTGCTTTCATTTTACCATTTGCTTGGCGCAGTATAACCAGATAGGGTTCTTGCGCCATAAAACCTCAAACAAACAATAAAAAAGGAAATAGTCAAACCCTTCGGATGCAAATTTTTCATTTTGAAGGACCAGCTTCGAAGATGGGTCATTAACGAACATTCCCTAGATCTACTGGAGACCATTACGGTTTTTTCTGAACTGGGAGCTCAAGTGCACCAATGTGAAATAAGAGGTGGACATTTGACAAAATAAAATAAGAGGTTTTTGAATGAGAAAGGGGAAAGTAGACAGCCATTTTGAGGAGAAGTCACTGAAGTCAGCTTCTTGTGATTCGGGCTTCTGAGTTAAGACCCACTCGATGAAGATGAGTGATTCCTAGAGTTACTCCTGTTTTAGCCGGAAGAGTTAACAGCATGTTAGCTTTTCTTGTGCTGCTTTTTCTCTGAATTAATCAAGGAACTATTCATGTTTAACTTTAAACGGTGTTGTAAATATTATCAATCATATCAACCTAGAAAACGAGTCGATTCAGTGTACATGTATAAGACTGTCAATTAAGAAATTGTCTATAAACGCTACCCTATTATTCGATGGATCAAATTCAAGTCATTACAGAGCCGAGTGATTTTCTTTCTTGAATTCAAGAACTAGCTAGAATGCCAAATTAGTGATTACTTGTGTTCGAAGAAAAATAGGATTGTTGCATTACAATTTTGTGTAGAGTGTTAATCGTTTTGGTTAAATTCCATTAAACTTAACTACAAATTTTCCTATTTCTCAAAATACATTACATTTTCAAATAATGTTTTTGTATTTATAGTGTTTATAAGTGACAATACCTCTGAAAAACATAAATATTTTTTAAAATATCCAATTTTTGAAATTTTTTCCTTTGAACGTAGATTATATTAATAGAAAAATAAGGTCTACCTGATATCACTAGTGACAACATTAATTGCAGAGGAGATAGGAAATCTTATTCACTGATATGAGAAATATCTGTATCTTCACAACAATTATGAAGTAATCCCTTTAAGAAATTCATAGACTGATTATTAATTAAAAACTCATTGTCAACAAAATTTTGGGAAATTAATTAATTAGAAATTTATGGCTTGATTATTAATTAAAAATTAACTGCCAAATAAATTCGTGGCAATTAATTAATTAGGAATTCCTCACCAAATTTTTATTTAAAAATTCATTACCAAATAAATGTATGGCGATTAAATAATTTTTTTAATCTTTTAGGAATAAATTAATATCATTCTCATTTTATTCTTGGCTCTTTTTGGTGATCCACCAGGAAAAATAAATCTTCGGCTTCGGTACTCTTACAATCATTGTGAATTTCAATTTTTATTAAATAAATCTTGCATATTTTTATCTTTTCAAATATAATTTTGGCGCAGCATAGTCAACATCATGGCTCTTGTGTCAATAAAATCCAAAAACTCCAAACTCCATTCAAATATAATTACTTGAAAGAAGAAGATTGAAGGATCGAAATTCATTATGATGATTTTTTTCATATTGTTCATCGCAAAATTTCAATTAATTTTTTTGTAGCTTTCAATATTTCTACCAACAATATATTCCTTTTTAGAGTAAATTATATTTGAAAGAAATATCACACTTAAAGAGGTGGTAAGATAAATATTAACTTTTTACAAACATGTAGAAAAAGTAAATTTAAAACTAAATTCACTTTAACTAACCTTCCCATTTTATGAATCCGACAAAAAAAATCAACCAAACGAAAAGGATATCTATTATAATTCAGTTAAAAATAAAATCCATAATAGAAAGCAATTAAAATAGGAATAATTTGTATCTCGATATAAAAAAAAACATTGTCCACTTGTTTCTAAAAAATAATACGTTTTGATAAAAGGAAAAAATAGTGCTCAAATATTTTTGGAAACGTGATTTAAAAGCAATTATTACACTATGGAAAATATATATTATAAGCTAAATAATTACAAAACCGATTCTGAAATCATTTTTGAAGTTTACTTTGTATATATTATGTAAGCATAATGAATACAATTTGATATAAAGTAAACTAGAAACAAAAGCAAAAGAAATTCATTTCACTAGTATATATATTTTTTCATAATTTCAAATAATTATTTTCATTGTTACGAAAAATCTTTTTTGCTTTAAAAAAATGTTCTTTTAAATATGAGCCTCAGATTTCCTGAACAGATAACGCCTATTTTAAATCCATTTATATACAATGGGTGTTCAGATGAAAAGGTATGAAACGACACTTGGGTATAATTGAAGACTTTATTCCAAGTATACACCATAGGCCTGAGCACAACGATCTCATTGATTAACGAGTCGAAAAATTCATTTTCTCCTGAATTCGTGTAGCACTGACGAGACAAAGTCCTTCACAGCTTCCTTGAGTTCGCCTTCCGATTTGAAGCACTTCCCTTTCGGATGTTTCTTCAGGAGAATAAACGCATGGAAATCGCAAGGTGACATATCCGAGCTATATGACGGGTGGCCGAATTGTTCATTTTGTACATTACCAGTTCCAAATGTGTGTAGGCTATCACGGAGCAGAACTATACCTTCACTGAATAGCTCCGGTCTTTCGTTCTAGATGGTTTGCATTGTCTTCGGAGTGTCTCTCAATACACATAGAAGTTAAAGGTTCTTCTGTGCTTGTGGAATTCAATAAGTATTGCAAATGTACGATTCTCTATATAAGAGCCTCTGCTTTCTCCTGCGTAGACTGGAGAATCCAATCTCCCCTCTAGACGTCTCGTTACATTCTCTCACAGCAGCATAGGCTATGTTTAAGTTATGATATTTTCTGCTTTTTCATTTGAAAACTAGTTGTAATAACATATCCTCTGAAACACTAGTTTTTAATTCAAACTTAATTTTAAAATTTAACAACGTTTTGCAGGAGGATATAACTCTGAAAACGCGTTCCAATTATTCCCAAATAGCAAAAAAAAAAAAAAAAAAATTAATAGCAATATAGATAGATATTCATTTTTTATTATAAGATACCAATTGCTTCAATAGATTATTGCAATAACAGTATACAAGAATTCAGCAGGATTGTTGAATTAAGAACATACTGTACCTAGAGAAGATTCGCTGGAGAATTCTAGACTACATGCAATTTTCGGAAGAAAAATCAGAAGCTCTTCTTTTTCTCACTTCGTTATTGGTAGAAAGTAGTTTATGGGGACTTACAGCTTCTGAAGTGGACTTAATCCTCTTTAAGGATGAGTCGATATGGGAGGAGGAAGCATCTGGTGAGTGTTAAATTTGGTGATCAGATGGTGTGCTCGATCCTCATTTAGTTTATCAGAGAATATATACCTTCTAGAGACCTTTTCTTACTTATTTTGGTCGATTGAAAACAAGCCTAGTAAATAAATATTACTAGATAACCTAATGGATTCAAAAGTAAAAGGATGCATATTTTCTTCTCATTTGGGACTGTTGTCATGTATTCTTCGCGTTTGGTTCCATGCATGCACAATTGGAGGGTCCATTAATGGTAAAAACACATTCCGGAACCGACCGATGTTTCACATTATTGATAATTCAGCTACTTTTAATTTATTTTAAGAGTTTTAAATTTGATTATCCATTTATTTACGATGATCCCAAGCCAGTTTATTAACTGAGGTACTCTTTCGTATCTCCCTTTCAAAAGTAAATTCTGAGAATTAAGAATTTTATAATGCTTATTAAAATCTTTGCATGATTTTATCGGTAGGGCCCATTTGAGTTAAAAATGCATATGCCTGGATGCTTTATGCCTTGACAGTGCTGTCCAAGCAAATGAATAAGAAGATCTAATATTATTGTTAAACTTACTGTACAAGCTAGAAGCATGATTTTCAGGTAACCTTATTATTCGTTATATTTTTTAGAGACAGTTTTGTGGATTTTGCTATCATCGGCAATAATTATTTTATATATATTTCAACGATGTTGAAAATCAGTTTAAGTTTCTTTTTACTGTTTTTAAGAGGGATATTATCTAATACATTTCAAAAGAATTGCTAAGAAACAGAATATACTACGATTCAATTCCCGTCTCCAACTGCCCCAATAAACATAAATGTGTTTTATTTTACTATACGAACTCAGAATAAAAAATATTAGAAAGAAGATAATGCATTCATTATCTGTGGTAAAATAAAATTTAATTTAACTAGGATAATTACTAGGATTAGCATTTATAATTAATAAAATAATAGTAGCATTCTGAATAATCGTTCATTAAATTGAATAGATCTAATTAAAAATAAAAATTATACTTTAAAAATATCTTAAACAAAAGATGTGTTTTTATTTTACTTTTCTATGTTTATTCATAGTTCATATCATACGTTTTAGAGAGATTCAAAAAAATAAATAAATAAATAAACAAAAATAAAATACTCCTCAATTCAAATCAATGATACGAGCTTTCGAAAATTTATCTTACCCTTATAATCCAATCAATAAATATAGGATATATTCATTGTTAATCTCTTAATAATAATTATATTGTTAATATATTAATAATTATTAAGGAATTAAATTATCAAATGTTTTGTGTTTGCACAGTATTGTATTAATCTAATAAAAAGAAGCATATTTCTAAACGTTTCAATTGTTAGGAAATTAAATACACTACTCCCTTATCAATAAAGATGCAATCGAAATATTATGAGTTTATGGTTAAGGATTTCGCACTGTTAATGATTAATAAAAGAAAATTTTAATTTTTCACAAATTTTAAGGTTTTTAAATTCTAATTAATAATAATATAACAATATATTTCTCGAAATGATTGCATAACCACTTCAACAAGAGCATATGCGAAGACATTATTTTAGTTCATAATGCGTAAGTTAACTTTAAACATAACCGACAAAGATTACTTTATGAAACGTATTCAACAATAACAATAAAAGTGGCATTGATTTTGCCAATTAACCGTTCTTCATCTTCTCTTCACTTTGGATTATTCGCCCATCCCATTACGATACTTCAACTTGGGAACAGAGTTTCTTTTGATGGCGAGTGCAGGAAACATATTGTCTCCCTCGCTGATAAACGGCGTCGGCAAAAAAGATCAGTCGATGAAATTGCCTACGGCAGTGCCGTTCCCGAAGATTTATCGGGATATAAGTATGTGTAGGCCCACCCCAACTACCTTGACCCTCCCTCCAGAACGAAAGCGAAATCGATGGAGAAATAAATTCCAATAATCATGCATCTCTCCGATGCCTTGATGAGATGCTGCGGCCTATTTATAGCTGTGTTTCACCGAAAATTGTTTACGTAGGGAGTGTACCATATTTTTCTTGTGTTTGGGATGGTGGAGATATCCTGGATACAGTGCCGGAAAAGGTATCATTTTGAAAGATACATCAAATAAGCCACTTTTGATCTTGGTCATGATGCTTTATCATTTCGATGCTGAGGGAGAAACGACGTTTGTTGCTGAAAAAGGAAACGATTTTATGATGCATGTAGGCTGATAGCACTATGTTAACACGGATAATTCTTTTTTTATGGAATTTAGGAAGTTTGCGGCATCGAGATTTTAGTATTCTGTTAGAGCTGCTCCAGTTGGGGTAAGTAGAAGGTGATACAAAAGCTCAGAGGCACTTTAAAAATAAATAACTCATAAAAGAATAAAAATAAAATAATACTGTTGCACAGAATGGATGAAAATAAAATTATACTTCTACATTAAGAAAATGGAGCTTATTAATAACTACTTTAAGTTAAAACCAACTGATAGTTCAGAAGCTGTCATAGTTGAAAATTAAATCAGATCGTCATCGGATTTATGCATTTTATGATCTTAAACCCTGCTTAGACAGTGCGCAATATCCATATAAACTCCTCTTCTTTTCTAATTGAATTATATTTCCCTTTTTAACACATCTTTACCTTAAATGACAAGTTAATTATTTATTTAAGGTTTTTTTTTAAATTTTACAACCGTGTATAATATTATATATATGAAGAAACGTAATTGAACACCTAAGCACCTGGTCAATTATACTTCCCTAAGTACTACTACTGTTATATTTTATGTATTTTTTTTTTCAATTTTTTTAAAAATTGGTTATGAGGTTTATAACGTTTCTCTAAAGATCTACTTGTTTGGACCAACTCCTACAACCAATTAATCGTAAGAAAATGATTCATTCTTTCGGAAATTTACCTTTGAATAAATGTTTGGTCAAAGAGTCAATTTACATATGATAAATATGCTATCGTGTATTCAAAATCCATCTGTAAGGTGATGCATACATTTTTCAGGACTTTAAATTAATTTCGATTCTGATTTCCCTTGCAATTAAATAAATGTTGCTTACTATGTGCTTTGAAAGTGCGTAGTTTCTCATTTCAGAGTTGACTTTCCGAATCGAGAACAATGCATTGAATATTCGTAAATTATTATTTCTTCTAACGTTTTATTAAAAGTAATTAAGTGCTGTTATTAATGAATGGAATACCTACTGGCAATTTAAATCTTAAGAACTCCAATCAATAAATTGTAGTTTCATTAAATTAGGTTTTATTTTTAGCCTTTTTTATCTGTTTAGTTAATCAGCATTTATGGATTTCTGTGTTTTCTGAACTTCCGAATGCCAGTTTTGTCTTTTTCTGAATACAAATTTCACTTCTTGTTTATATTTCCTAGGGATTATTTGAATCGGGTTAGGCTTTTACATTCTACATAATATAAGTAGTAAAGCTCTTTATCCAGAGCATTTAACCTTGCTTAAGATTATGTTCAATCCTTTCTTTAGAGAAGTCAATTCTCAAACGTGGGATATTATGGTTGGAAATCCGACATTTGTTATGGATTGTAAAATCGAGAACCATAAAAATCACCAGATGGCTTTGGGAACCTGCAAGACCATTTATAATACAATTGTTCAGAAGACTCAAAATTATTAGCAATTTCAAGAATTAAATTACTTTGTCACCTATTTATTTATGAGTGTAAATATACTTTACAAAGATGAATGCAGATAAATTATTTTGATTTTCAAGTATGAGTTATTTGAATTTTAACTCTAGTTATTTCTACTAACTTTTGCTCCTCGTTCTACTTTTGGTTCCTATTTCGCTCTTTCTAAAGACACGCAGATACTTGTATGAACGAAAACTGCGACAATATTAGTAACTTCAAGCAATGAAACTCAGTATTACTTTCCCAGTTCTAAAACTCCACCTATTACTAGAAAAACAATTCCTCATTTTTTTTACTATTTGGGATACCATCCGAGATCTCAGCAGAGTACTGCCAATTGTTGGCACTCTGTTAAATGCATTTAATATATTACTGATTATGAGCGACTGTTATCATAATGCAAAATAAACTATTTCCTAACAACTAGATAAAACCATTGATATAATGTTCATTGGGAACACATTGGGATGGGGATAATCTTTACGAAAACTAGTAAAATGGCTAAATTACCGTTAAAAAAAGGAAAAAAATTGATTAATAATTCGTGTTCGTCCGTCATTTCACGAAGTTTCTGTTTTGTCAACGAGAAAATGTTTGGTCAAGAAAACGTTTTAATATGCTCCACAGTAGCTCAAAAACGTCATTCTTTGGTGAAATCAGAAAAAAAAGTCTTTAATTCCTTATAAAATATAACATCGCAAACAATACAAGACAGTCTATTTTTAGTATAAAATTTGACAAGTAAGATGCCACATCAAGTCGTTATTCTAGAAAATATTAAATCTATGAAATACAGGGTGGCCCAGAAGTCACTTTACATTTTGAAAATTAAATAACTTTTTTTCTATTAATATATTTCTTTTTCTCTTTTCAGAATTAAAAAATATAATCCCTGGAAATTTTTGGCAT
>JAPMOQ010067390.1:0-18757 GCA_026543055.1 Argiope trifasciata | reverse complement strand
AATGAGACAATGTGTCAGAAGGAGACTATTTTAAAATTTTGATTACGTGCAAAACGAAATCCTCGTAATCTTTTTAAAATAAAGATTTTATATTAAGAAATTGGGAAAAGTGCTTTCTAACTCGGATGCTATGCAGTTGCGAATTCTTGTTAGCGTAAATCTACTCATCACTTCAGATAATACAAAATGACAAGTAAAGCTATTACCTTAAAAATAGAAATTTTTTAAAAAATAATTAAATAATTTATAAGATAATAAAATTTATATTTTTATATAAGATTTTATATAAAAATAATCTTGTAATCATGTATATAAAATCTTATATTTTTATATAAGATTTTGTATAAAAATAATTTCAAATTCTCTGGTAAAAATACTATTTTGAAGACTGGGCATTTAAAAAGGCTTAATATTCACTATCTTCATAACCTTTTTGCAATAATTAATGAAAACGAGCTAGTTATTTGAATTACATATAATTTCATTTGCAGTAGCAATTGAATCAAAATGCAATTATTATTCATTATTGAAATTAAGAAAAAACGGAAAAATGCATAAAAGGGAAAGCAGTAGTGATTTTCCCAAAATGTCCTTATGTTCTACCTAAGGAAGGAGTTATAACATTCTAGCATAAAATTCTTGAGCGTCATGAGCGCTCATGTTTCAATTTTCAAAGTTGAGAGTTACATAATTTGAAGCACAATAAAAAAAGTCTACTTTCTTATTGAATCTAATTTGTGAGTATTGACTTTTATTGCTAACACAGTATCAAAAATTAAATATATATTTTCAGAGAGTTGTTTCCGACTGATTTAAACTAAAATTTGACGCAGAACAATAATAATATTCAAGAGAACACAGATCAGATTTTACTTCCTGAATTTATTTGTATGAGAAAGTACAAGCCTACAGGTTGGCAGACTGTCAACCTATCAAATTTAGATGACAAATTTGTGAACCAATATTTATGCAACTGTTCTTTTCGTTTTGTATTTATCGTGCTCATTTGTACTCGGACATCCGAGCAAACTTCTGATTGGATTTCTCTCAAAATTTGATGGAAATTTATAAATTTTTTGTAAAGTTCATACATCAAATTTTAATCATCCACCAGAAAGAATTTCTAAGTTATCATGTTCACAAATATACAGATATAATTCAAAAAATTGTAGTTTTTTTAATCAGAGAAGTCTGAAACCTGGAGATTTGTCAAAAGCTCAAGTTCAGATTTTTTTTTATAATTACAATACTTTCTTTTTGTATAGCTGGAATATGAGAAAATAAAAACTGATAACTTATATATTTGGTAAGACAATATACAAGATTAAAATATCACAATTCTCAAATATTTCCTTTAACAGATTTCTTGTCTTTTCAGGATCATGATGAATTTGTAAGAACTTTCAATGGCTTCCGCCGTCATCTTGGCCAGAAAAGCAATGCATCCTCTTGGGTCCCTGTGTTCAACGTCCAGATTCCAGATCAGGTTGACTGGAGAACCAAGGGACTCGTGACTCCTGTTAAGAATCAGGTAAGTGGCAAAAATTAATCTCGTAGTTAAATATTTTTCAATATCCAGAAAAATGCTTAATTTGTATATTAAAATGATAACGTTCTCAGATCAGCAAGCTTTCAGGCTCAAAATATCATCAAAATTTATCAAAGCTTTTTAAATAATATTTATTTACTGTTGACTGAACAGAAATTTAAGTTGTAATTATTAATAAAATTATTTAAATATTTAAAAAATATGAGCTTTTTATAAATACGGTACGTTTTATTTTATAAATATATATGATGAAAAAGCATTTCCAAATTGAATGCCATTAAAAATATACATTTAATTTTTGTTCAAGGCAAAAGTAATGTCTGTTCATTTACTATTTATAGAAGAGCATTAAAAAGATTTAAACCCATTTTAATAATATTTATGTGTAAAGAAATTTTAATATCACAGAAAGGACAATAACAGAATTAATGTTGATAAATAATTAAGAAATGAATACTTACCAACCAAGTTGAATAAAATGAACTTTTTACCCATGAAGATAGTTACGAGGAACTACACGTGAGAAGTCACATGAGAAGGGTAATGACACATACTCCCAATATCAAATCATATATTCCATTTTGTAACATGTAATTCTCTTTATTTCCTTTCGAGTTGGTTTTCTAAATTACATGACTAGGATCATTTAAACAGTTATATGTGAAGTGATTTGATTTCAGAGAGTAATTCCTTAATTTGCTTTCTTATCAAAAGTTTCACAAAATAATTCATTAAAAAAGTATTAAGGTTAAGTTTGTTTTCATTATCAGCAACAATGTGGCTCTTGCTGGGCCTTCTCCACAACTGGTTCTCTAGAAGGTCAGCACAAGAAGAAAACCGGCAAACTGGTTTCACTCAGCGAACAGAATTTGGTTGACTGTTCCGGACCGGAAGGTAAATAGTATGCGAATTTTGTGTTCATTAAAATATTTATTTTACTTTATTCAAAAAAAAGAGAATACAGCAAATATTTTGAATTTTTACAAAGAAATTTATAATACCATTATTACTGCAGATTTCATAGCGTATTCAGTTATATAATTTATTTTCTTAAAACCTCACCATGAAGCTACTAGTTGGGATTCAAAGTGAAATTAATACATACAATCTAATAAGTATTAGATTTAATGAAAACAAAGTGAAAGATTCTAAAAATATTCTCAAAAAAAAAACATGTTTCATTGTGTGCATGTAAATGTTGGAATTTCTGTAAAAACAATTTACTATGGAAGCATGTAAATGTGGCATTACCATTATAAAGAGACAATTAGAAATTTTCAACTTGAAAAAGCTTAAATTTTCTTTTACTTTCAGATTTGTATTTTGATATTTTTTATAATTAAAAAATTCTTGATTGCAAAGACAAAAGACTATTTGGTTGTATAATCAAAGACATTATACAATGATTAATTTTTCACTTAAATATGAGAGATTAATCATCCATTTAATTAAAATCTGTTTTACTCTTTAATTGGTTAAATATAGTTTCATGTCTAATGAAAAATAACCAATTACGACTTATTTTAAGTGGCAAATCATTCTGAAACATATTTTTTCTTTGGGTACTTCTCGATTGCAACGGTAACCTAAAAACGCCAAGAAAAATTTTCGCCATCTCGGTGATTTCAATCATCAAACTATATAGCATGTGATTTGAATATTCAAAAATTTTCATAATAAATAATAATGTGCTTGTGCATATTTTTATAATTTCGCAAAATTTGTTCTCACTTTTGGCCGCCGTTAAAACTGAACTGTACTCCGAGTTGCATCACAGTATCATCAGGACAGAAACAATAATGCTGCAAAATATTTTATTAGCCTCACATGGTCATTTACATCCATTGGTCATTTATTATTTTTTAAATGATTATCGTCAATTACAAAGATTTAAAATAGTTATTTACATAGGCTTTAACTAAAAATCATGTCCGCGTTTACTTTAGGTAACCAAGGATGTGAAGGAGGTTTGATGGATCAAGCTTTTGAATACATCAAGGACAACAAGGGCATTGACACAGAAGACTCATACCCATACACCGCTGAAGTAAATATACTTTGTATTGTATTTTACTTTTTTTAGTCTTTAAACGAATCGTGTTTACAGATTGGGTGCATGCATTTTAATAAAGGACTACAGTACATACAAAAGGAAACTGTTCAAAACGTTTGTGGAGCAAAACAATATGCTTAGGCCACATTCAATACTTATCAATTTTTTGAGCAATAAATACTTTTTAAGAAAAATATTTTCAAAATTTTGAACGAGTTTTATTCAAAATTAATTGATTTTTTTTCTTCGATACTTTTGGAGTCTATTATTGTACAAATTATTTTATTTAATATTTATAAATTTATAAATAAATTTTACGTAAAACTAATAGTACCTTTTATAAATTCAGTTTCTGAGTATATGCATATGTGATTTGAAATGATATTAAATATAATAGTTGTACATTTAATATCACTACATTATCGTTGCTGAAATTAAGAGCAAATTTTCAAAAATTAGAATTGAAGATTCAAGTCTAAAACAATATGAGGCTTCAATAATTCATATTAGATGTTGGAATCGTATTTTAGTTTTATTTTAAATAAAATTAAATTTTTTATTTAACATCAATCATTAAATGTGTACAAATTAACTTAATAAAGAATTAATTATATTTTAATGCGTTTTATTTACGAGACATTGATATTTACAGGACGGAACATGCCACTTCAAAAAATCTTCTGTTGGAGCAACTGTCACTGGATACGTCGACATTCCAAACGGAGATGAAGAAGCTTTAAAACAGGCAGTTGCTACCGTTGGACCAATCTCAGTTGCTATTGATGCCAGTCATGATAGTTTTCAAACATACCAGTAAGCTATTTAGCATTGATATTATTTTTCTTAACTTAATATATAAGTTCTCTTAGAAGCTAAACTACATGACTTTCAAAAAAATTTTTGTATTGAAACTCTATTGTTATCGATTAAAAATGTTATGAGGTAAATATTCTGTTGAGCTGAATTCTGTGCAAGCGCGATACGCAATAAATGCCAAATAATATTCTATTCGGATTGCGCAGACAATATTTTACTGCTAAAAAAATAGCAAGAATTTTACAAATCACTAGGAATCTATAAGTTGACTTAGATTAAAATAAATATCATATTTTTGTAGGGTTATCATTTCATTTGTCATTGTTCCTTTGACATGATCAGACTTTTATTTCTTCCAAATATCATATTACATTTTTTTACAAATATTTCATTATTTTTCTTAGTTCTGTGTTGATAGATATGTTAAATAACCCTATTCAAAATAAGTTTCTATATACGAGTTTTCAGAAGATAAAAAGAGTCAGTAACTATCTATATAGTTTGATATTAGTCTTTTTTTAATCATTCATACAGAAGAAGGTTTGGGGCCGTGGTGGCCCGGTGGTAAAGTCTCGGCTTCGGAACCGGAGGGTTTCAGGTTCGAGACTCGATTCCACCGAACAACCGTCGTGTGAGGGGATCTGTTGCACGTTAAATCTGTCAGGCCAAATGTCCTCCCGCTGGTGTGGCGTGGTGTGGAGAGGGGGGTGCCAGTTCAGGTGTCGTCCTCGTCATCTGACCGTGGTTCAAAATTACGAGGTCCGTCCCAAAACAGCCCTAGTGTTGCTTTAAACGGGACGTTAATATAACTAAACTAAACTAAACAGAAGAAGGTTAGTTAATAATTACTTATAAATAGTCACAAATATGTCAACAATTACTTGCATAATTTTAATACAACGTATCTTAATATTTGTACAGTTTAATTTTATTTTAGAATATTGGATAAGAAATTTAATTGCTAAATATCAAAATGCGAATTGTTAGTTATATCAGATTCCCATTTTTAACTATAGAACTTTTCTGAGCTTCAAGTCAATAATTATTTATTCGAGATTTCCTCTTTATATAAATACTTCTTTTCTACAAGGCTAAAATAATCTGTTTTATAATATTAACCAACAATTTGAAAATTACTATATTGATGTGATTAGGACACATTTTATTTTCGCTTATTTGAAATAATAGCTTCTGTGAAATTGAAATTTTTGAACTAAACATTTCCTATGAATTAAATATTACACATTAAACATAAAACTTGTTCCTAAACATAGTTCTGTTTGAAATATAGAAAAGTAATTTTATGATTCATTTTAAATAAAATTAAGGTTTAGAATTTGTTAATGGTATTATATTTTCTCTAGGGTGTTTATAGTTATTCCCTAAAAATAATCTACAAAATATTAAACATATTTAATTTTTGTTTTTAACCGTAACTGACATGTTTTTGTGTCTTACAGGGATGGTATCTACGACGAATCCGAGTGCAGCTCTGAATTATTAGATCATGGAGTTCTTGCTGTAGGCTACGGTACTGAAGATGGATCTGATTATTGGCTAGTTAAGAATAGGTAAAATCATTATTTAATTAAATTATAATTAATTAATGAGATAATGATAATTAAAAAACCGAACGGACTACCATTGATGGGACTAAAGATTTCAATGATTCTCATATATTTACACCAAATATGTCCAAAACTACTAAAATAGTATTTAGTGCTATTTTTATAGATAAAATTAAGATTATTTACTGAATTAGGTGGTATATACTGTAATTTGAATTTTTATATGATATATTTATAAATTTTTTTGTTTTTTGTATTTTTATGTGTTAATGCAAATTGATAAGAAAGTAGCTGTCAAACAGTTTCAAACGGATTTAGCCTATGGATGATAATTTTTAAATTGTATATAAATCCCATCAGTATATCTAATTTTATTATATAAAATCCATATCTGCAGCACTTTTTTAATATGTGATGTAACAACAATCAAGCCTAATAACCAGCGAAAGTGGGTTTAATGCATGTCAAATAGTTTTCTCAATTTCATAAGCTATAATATTTTTCATTTAAGAACAATAGTTTATACAAAATTCACTTTATTTCTTTTCAGTTGGGGCACAAGCTGGGGTATCAATGGCTACATCAAGATGTCCAGGAACAAGAACAACCAATGCGGTATCGCCACTCAAGCCAGCTATCCACTCGTTTAATCAACAATGACTTTCTTGTCATATTCAAATATATAATGCAAATGTTTTTTTTATCAAAAAGAATGAAAAAAGCTGTGCATGTGTTTTTGTAAAGATTATCTTGTTTCAATTTTATAAATGAGAATAATTTTGAATTTGGAGTGAGTTATTTTAATAAAAATGATTTCTTGCTGCAGCATCATTTTTCTTTGTATGTCGAAATTCTCTATTTTATTTCGTGGGATTTTAATGATTATGAAAATTTAAAAAAAACATACGCTGTGAAAAGACGTGATGGAAAAAAAATCAAATTGTTTTTTTTATCAGACTTCTTGAGACCAAAATATCTAATAATTTTTCTTATAAGGTCATAGCCAGTCAGTCTAAATTGAATTAAAATATCAAATATTTATATCAAATACCTTAAATTTTCCACTCAGCAACTTATTTCTCTCATAGATAACAAAAAATAGATATAAATTTTGACGCAAGAGATAATCAATGTTAACGAAATATTAAGAATTTTTTTTCATCTAATGCAAATGAGAAGCAGAATTTCTCAGCTAATGTAAAAAAGATTTTCTTAATAATGGACAACCAAATTAATCAATGATTTCCATATTGATAATCATTTTAAAATGTTTTAATCACAAACCCCATACTATATTTAAAAAAATTTGTTGTTGAATGGAACTTATATTTCAAATTTACATAAACTTTATTGTAAAAAACTATATGAATCTGATAAAACATATTGATCACCGTTTCCTATCAATATGCTCACAGTCATTAAACTTTGTAAGTATCTGAATAAGATAAAAACGATAGAAGAGAAATAAATTGATTTTAAAATTACTGTCTAACATCAGGTGATCAGACTCTTAGATTTCATTATCTTCTATAAAATTTTGTATCGTTTGTACAATAAGACTATTTATAGACCGTTTTAATTTTTTCTCCTCACAATAAATGCTAAAATATTCAGAAATTGTATAATTCGATGTGGAACTTCAAAACATAACAGTTACAAACATGAATAATTTCGAAATAATTTGAAATGTCATATATTCTCTTATATCAGTCAATAATCACTGATCAGGAATTCAGAAATTAATCAGTTGTTATTATATTAACATACGGTATCAACTGTTTAAAACATGAAACATGTTAAAAAATTCTTTAAAAAATGGAAACGAAGATGAAAAAATTTGTTTAACTTTTATGTGCTTTCAATGGAAGACAGTTTCTAAATTGAAAACTTTAGAAAAATGACATATGAATCATATTAGAGTGAATTAAAAAGTGTTGGCATTAATTTGGGAGATAAATGGTGGGGGAAAATTTCAAAAGATGTGGTTTTAATTATTTTATAAAGGAAATGAAAGATTTATTTTTCTCTAAAATTCAGTTGACAAATATAAACAGTAAATTTTAATCTAAATATGCATGGAATGTAGTCGGGGAAGTAAAATCGGATTACAGATTTCTTTATTTTTTTCTTTCAATTTAAGCTCTTATTAAAGATAATTAATTTCTTAAAGTTTCCCCAAGCGTAAAAATAAATCCTTTTACTGAAGTGAATCTTTGGGTTATTATTTTTATTACCTTTAAAATCTCTGGACAATGATAAATTAATTTCGTTTCATTAATTCAAATATATATGTTAGTTTTGTTCGATTTACATATATTTAGAAGCTATTTCGGGATGAAAATAGACACAATTTGAAACTAGTTAGAACTGTAGTTTGATGATAAACTAACCCACCTTATAATAAACTTCCTTCCAAGCCACCTGTTAGAGGTTAGTTGACTAAAATGTCCTGTTGAGGATCATGCCACATTAGTTTGAGAATATAAAGGTTTTAATAAACATTAGACCCCTGTATAAGCACAACAACCGATAGAAAATCCTGCTTTATATCTATCTTGCAAATAATACAAAAAAGTTAAGACATACCAACCTCCATACTTAAAGGGTGACGTGAAAAGTGATAGCATTTTATTAACGAATTCTATAATATATGTATGTTGAATTGCATGATATGGATATATATGAAATGATTTTAACAAGTGAAAAATAATTTCATCTAATTCTCTAGAGCGCATAGATTTAAATTTAAAGGAATGAAGTGTCACGTCTCGTGATGTCTCTAGACCGCAGAGGCTTTATCTATCGGTGGTTGTGGCCGTTAATGAATCGGATTACGAATCTGGATTTTTTTTTCACCTTGGAGTCGATATTTCATCATAAGGCATCTCTATGTATGCCATGTATAGAGCTGCTGCTGGATTTTTCAGCTTTAATTTTTCGACTTATTTTGGAGTACATATTGCATGGTTTAAAACTTAGTAATAGTTCAAGGTTTTATTTTAATATGTAAAAATAACGACGTTTGACTGCTACTGCGCAACTTTCTTTTAAGGATTTTTTGGATACATTCACTCCTGTGGCATGTAAATAGAAAGACAACTGAATCCTCATCCCAGTCTCCAATTTTTCGAGCGATTTTTTAAAACTGTCTTCCATCGAAAGCATATTTTTTCATCTCTTCCAGTATTTCCCTTTTCAGTATTTATTTCATAGCAAATGAGTTATGTCAGAAAGCTCTAGAAAGTAAATTATATATATTTTTTAAAAACATATTATCTTTTGGCAAAATTTTTTACATAAAATTGTGCCAAATATATCTATACATTGAAAAGCATTTTTTTATAAATAAAAGTTCTTTATCAAGTACTTTAGCAATGAATTTTATTATTGAAAAAATTCTAATCTGAAGAACACGATAATATAATTTTAATTCCGACTGATGCAAATTTTAACAATCGAGTAACAATCACATATAAGAGTTCCTCCGTCTCTATCATTCACTGAACAGTCTTATGAATGAAACGAAGAATAAGTGATTTCAGATTCACAGCATTTGAAACATGAGCGTTTATCAAAATGATAATGCCGAATTTTTTCAACTTTCACAATAATTTCTCTTTATGCACTTGAAGATAAGAGAGTGAAAAGAAAATTGTTCATAATAGTTATGATACAAATATATAGATTGTCCGGAATTTAAGAAGATACAGTTTTTCTCAATATATATATTTTTTAATTTGGATTTTAAGGAATATATTTGTAAGATATGAACAAAAGAGTGAATATGGAAAGAAAAATTGCTTTTCAAAAACATTTTCACGGTAATTGGTAAGGAGTAAAACAATGGTTCTAGATATGGAGCCTCGGAATGTCCTCTCCATATATTTTTAAGTTGCTGCGTTCCGAAAATTAAATGTAAAAATCAATCGATCAGAAATACTCTTGAGTTAGCTTAGTTATATGAGAGTTCAGTTTTTGAAACAATCCTAGGGATATTTTAGGATTAGATATCGAGGATGCCAATTGAACTCGTGGACTGAAATATTTTCGAAGAAATAAAAGTATCATCAAAATTATGATACGACTATATTCTAAATTAAATTAATTCTCTAATTTCATTCAATAAAATTAATTAATGAAATTAGATAAATTATAATCATTCCATTCTGGATAAATATTCAGCAACAGTATCTAGAATTTGCCAAAATTTCACTGAGATATGCCATGAGGTTCTAGACTATTTATTTGTGTTAATGTGCTTTTGCAACATTAGAGTTTTTAACATAAGTGTAGTAAAATATTCGCTATTTCTTAGCTTTAACCCAGTGTGTTCATATAAGAAATCAAATAAATATTTTTGCCGAATTTAAATGATTACATACTAATAATATTTAAGGCGACACAGGGCTACAGTAGTCAGCAAAATATGGAAAAAAATTATTGGCTAATATGATAAATTGAGTCATTCTAAATGTGTCTGCGAAATTTTAGAGCCATGGCATTATTTTTTCACTAAGTTACTGAAGAAATTTTGATGCATGACAGAAGAGTAAACAATGTTGCCAAGCCCATTTTTTACATTTAAACAGGTATAATAGAAGCTCATTTGGCAAAAATATTGCCAATTTACCAAAAACTTTCATCAAATCAGCTATTAGAAGGATGTGTTTTGTTCAAGACACAAAACTTCAAAGAGATTCTCCTCAGTGTCATTTGGAACAAAGGCTCAAGCGTTTCAACTGCATCGATCAAACAGAATAGCAGAGATAGCAAGTAGAATGACAGAAATAGCACACAGAATAATAGAAATAGCAATCAGAATAGTAGAAATATACATTTAATCAATTTTGATATGAGTATTAATTTTTTAAAGGTATTGTGATAAGATTTGTGAAATTTTGATCTTTCGTTAGTTTTTCTGTCTACATCTTCAATATACAAATATAATATTTTGTTTCTTAAACTTTTTGCATTTTTTTATTTTAGACAATTTATAATAACTTAAATCAAATTTTGTAAAAGTTACAGAGAAGTTGGTTAACTTTTATATTATGCTTTAGATGAATAAAAACTTTAAATGCATGTTTCTCCAAATCCATTTTTTCCTTATATACTACCTTTCGAAAACCTAAGGCTTTCTTAAAAATGGATTTGGAGACTTCTTTTATAAAACTTAGTATGGAATTAGCCTCAAGGTGAGTAGTACTTTTAAATGTTCAAAGTCAGATTTCCTGTGTTTGTCAGACGTTTTTGTGTTTTTTACAATAAAAAAAATATTAAAAATTAAGTACTGTTGGCAGGTGAAAATCTATAATAAGTTTTATGTTTAATAGCTACATAGAAAAACATTTGGAAACAATCTCCATATTTAAAAAGCATTAAAATTTTGTTAAAGTTCAACATTTTTTTAAAAATATTGAAATATTTAAAAAAATTATGGAAGTGTTATAAATTACTGTTTTACATAAAATAAAGGTAAAATATAATTTTAATCATGATAATTTTAGTGCTTTTTTTCTTTATTTTAAAAAACTTTTGAGGTACTATGTCGCTATAAGCAACAGCTCATTTGCATTTCGCTATTCAGTGCAAAATCTTTGCCCTTCTTTTGAATGCTCAATTCAGTGAATTATAATATTCAGTGGAATCTGATTTTTTTGATATTCAAATTTTATTCAAATAAATTGCTACATTTTTTTTACCTTACTATACTTTGGAAACGAGAAGCTCTAGGTTCTTTTTTTTTTTTTTTTTTTTTTTGTCAGTTGAATGAATATACGAGGAGAGATATATTGAAAAAAATTCTTTCTGAGAGCAGTTATTCAAATTATTTATTGTTCTACAAAGTTTCCAAGCCTTATTTTTCTCCCTTTTTGATTATTTTTCCATATCATTAGTCTAGATAATATATACTTCAATACATTAGTGCAACGTATTTTAATAGTTATTTTGATGCTTATTTATTTTATCTTTTTTCTGCATCTGAGCAATATGAAATTAAACCTAAACCAAGACAGTTTTAAAGGAATGTCTCTATAACTAAATATTCGAACTAAGAAATACATCCCCTTTAAAAAAAACTGATTTAGAAATGTAAAAACCTTTAATTTAAGTTAAAAGAAATAGTAACCTTCGCTAAATAGTAATAGTGTTTTTTCCTATTTACCCTATAAGAAATGTATAAAGAGAAAGAATTGCAAGTGGAAAGACATCCGATTTTGAAATTTTGATAGTTTCCACATTTTGGAACACTTTAAGATCTGCAAAATAAATATTTTTTTGAATTATCAGCAAATCAGAGTTATTTCGAATTCAAAAACTCATAAAATATGATTAGATAAATGAAGGATTATTCTCCTTGTGATTTTATCACCAAAATTAATGATCAGCTTCAAATTTTGGTTAAAATCCATCAGAGTATTCATTGTCTATGATAAAATCCATTATATGTACTCGAACATGAGGCCCAAAAATTCAATTATAATTACATGAATTCGAACATGATACTCAAAAATAAAACAGGTTAGAAAAGTGAATTTTAATATTTGTGATCAATATACTAGAACTATAAAACTCTAAAAATTTCTTGAAACTATCGGTTTGCTTGATTGTCTGAATGTATAGGTTAAATAAAAGCACTAGAAACCAAATAAGTGAAATTTGTTACTGTTCTTGGATTGAAAACTGTAAATCTTAATCTTATATCCAAATACATGAATTAGAAGAGGTTTGATATTAAGCAGGAGAGAATATTGCTGATTTGCAAATATTTTCTTTTGTAGAAATGTAACCTCAAAATTATTGTATTTTCACTTATAAAAGTTTCATTTTCGGATTTTTTTAAATAAATTGAGGTGTATAATGTTTTATTGCTCGAAAAAGAAATATTTGTTTATTTAGAATCATTCGTATTAATGACATACTAGTGTTATTAGAAGAATTGATCCAAATAAAATGTGACCCGATTTGAAGACAGAAAGCTAACAGAAACGTTTAAAAACAATGTAAAAAAGCAGCTGTACTAAAGGGAAGCTTAAGGAATTATTTTTTAAGTAATGTTATGTAGAACTTCTATGAATTTCCTCTCTAACAAATTATTCTTAGTCATCTTTTTAAAGCATCGTAATATCGTGAAAGTTCTGATTTTTTAAAACTTAGTTCACTGTACTATTAAAACGATTTGATAGTAATCATTTTTCATTTTCTTTTATTTAATTTTTAGTATTATTTATTTTTTGATGGATCGATATAATTTTAATAAATAGAATTCATTTCTTATATCGTCATTAAATGTGTGTGTCATCATTATAAATTATATGATACTGCAAAAAAATTTCAAAATTTGTATTTCAGTATTAATAAGAATAATATGTGTTTTTCACAAATTTATAATCTCTTAAATAATTATTCATAATTTTATTGAAAAATTCGAGTAGCAACCACAATAATCTCAGCTTTTTGTTTTGGAAAAAATTGCAGAATCTACTTGGTAATTTGGCTAATAGAATTCCTGCGTAATAAGTTCACCAGTGAAAAGCCTTTAAAACTAAATTATCAATAAAAAAATACATGAAAATTGGCAATTTATATATTTTTATGTATATTATGTATCCAAGTATCATTATATAATAGCTATTTCTTAAATCACGAAATTCATGATAAAGTTTAAATTATACTTTTGAAATTAAAATACTTTTTGTGAGAATAAAAAATATTTTATTGCTTTATCTATTTTCTAAATCCAAATTATATTTTTTGAAATCTATGTGTTTATGTTTGCAGAAAAAGAAATGTCAAAATTAAATTACGAATTAGAGAAATGTTTTTAACTATTATTAATATATTAGTATCTACTTTTGATAAACCTTAAGCAATTTAATTAGTTAACGATACTTTTACAGTTTTCTTTAGAATATCACATCTTTTATCTGAAATTATTTTTTTATTTCTTTAAATTTGAAAAATAGGAAAAAAGTTCAGGAATGATAAATAATTTAAAATGTAACCTTTTTGATGAGAGTAAAAGAAAAAAATTACTTTTTTCAATCGTCAACTTGATGGCGGCAGAAAATTGCATTCTTTTTCGAAAAAGAAAGAATTTTAAATCTAAGCTTATCTAAACATTTTTGCATATCATTTCTATTTTGAGAATTTTATCATAAGTATGGTTATCTAAACCATCTTTTGCAATAATAATTAAATTTAGACAAGCAATTACAAACGTGATATACGACCAAAAAGTTTTTGTGATTTTGATAACATGAAGTCACGGACGCATCTTTATCTATTTTATTTATTTGTTTATATTAAATGATGACTATTATGAACTCTTTACAAGCGAATGCTTTGAGCCTTGTGATATTAATCGTGACAATTTATTTTTATCTCAATGATTCATCGATTTGATGATAATACTTAACATCAGATTACTTCTATGGTTATCTATCAATTCCTTAAAATGTATATAAACTAAATTAAATGCACATAATTTATCCTACAGTTTTTTGAGAGACCTTTTGGCAGTATCAGGAGTAATTATATAGGTATGATTTTTCTATTCTTTTTTCTAATTGTGCTTCAAACTATTTCTATTTTCAATCCGCTATTTTTTTCTGTAAGAGAAAAATTTTATTATGTAGAATACATATTTGCTTTAAAGTTTTTGAAAAACATATTGTATAACTAACTTAGTAATAAGGAAATAATATCGCAATATTGTACTAACTTAACTACATTAATTATATAAAGAGAAAAATAATTTGTTGAATAATTTTACTTTTAACTTTTCTCATACTTCTTTAATTTTCATATTATTAATTTAATCAAAGTTTAAACTGGAAATTTTTATCCAAATCTACCCCTTTAATATTATATGTTTGTTGCAACCTCTGTTTGATAGGCTCTATAAAGAATAGTATAGAAGATGTAAACAAATTATTTTAATAATGAAATTTTTTTAAAAGCTATACCAGAATAAATAATTATATCTTTAATCACTAAATTCAAATATTGTTATTGAAAATCTTGAGTATTGAAATTGCTATTATCTGTTTAATATTCTACTAATTTATTTCCAAAAAATATAAACAGTAAACAAACCGTAAGGATTTATATATACATCATAATCATCTATTCCTATTTTTTAATTGATATTGAATTACGTAATGATTCATTGTTATCATTACATATTATATCAAGATTATGAAAATTCAATTTTTTAAATCACGTAGCTGTCAAATTATTCAAAAGTCTGATTAAAATCGGAGCATCATAAACACATGTCACTGATGACAGTCTGTTTATTAATATTCAGGGATTCTGAAAATAAAGAAAATAAAGACGTGCTCACGACTTTAAGGAATGAAAATTAGCTGAAAACTTTTTATTTATTATCCAATCAGATTGGTTATTATTCAGGATACATTTCTTTATTATTTCAGCTTGAATTCATTAATTATTAATTGTTTTCCTTCAATATAAAAATCAAATTATTATGTGTTACGATCCATAAACTCATCTGCCCTTTTATTATTTCCCATTAACTTTGGATTGTATAAAAATCAACCAATAACATCATGCACTTTAAAATAATTTCGAAAATAAACAAGGAATCTTTTTATAATAAATTATTAACCAAGCAATTTTTATTCTTAAATAAATGATTTTGATTAGTCAGGTTCATAATCTTTTTTCAATTATTTTTTCATTCATTTTCCATGCACTAGTTTATCGAACTGCATAGAATATTTTAACCTAAAATACAACTCAATGAAGATTAAATATCAAGAAAATAATGTCTGGCACAAAAGAATTAAAATATATTTAATCATTAGAAGTTAAAAAATGTTAAGTCTAAATGCATTTAGAATTGTAAAATTATAAAAGCATACATTTATTATTTATTTTTTAGACTTTAGATTCAGACTGATATTCAGTATTTTTTGGTAAAAATAGAATTATTTAGCACTATTTGGGTAATACTGAACAATTAAATAAGAAAAATCATGAAAAAATAACATTTTATTTTTATATGCTCATTTTTCTTCCAAACATTATAAAAACATATAAGATTGTAGAATTCTCAGACTGGTTAGTACCTTAGAAACTGTACTTGTTAATTATTCTATAGATTTCTCAAATATTTCATTTATCTGCGCTTTTTGTAATCATCTAAATATTTAATTTTATTTAAATGCTAAAACATAATACTACGAACTATTTTGAAAACTCTTTTTATTAGAATAGCACAAGCATAGTATATTTTCACATTAAATTAAAATATAATTAATTGAAATAGTTAATTTCTTTTCATACAAATTTTTTAAACAAAGCGGAACCAAAACAATAACATTTTTTCTATGAAGAAATCAATTTACAATGATAAACATATTTACTTTTATTTCTATAGATAAATAATGAAGCTTTTAGCTTTCTTCGCTTTTTTTGTTGTGGTAGCGTCTAGGCACCTTCAATTTGATCCACAGCTTGACGAGCATTGGGAAAACTTCAAGGTAAGAACAATTGAATTTCTTAACACGGTGAGATTTACAGAAAGCAATCTTATCTGTATGATTTATTTCCATATTAGAATATCAATTATAAAATTCTATCAAAAATGTTATGCTGAAGTATTTTCGAGGGAAGAAAATTCAAATTCCTCACAAATAATTTAAACAAAAACTCTCATTTCGGAAAACTTTTACATTTAGATAAAAAAATAATTAAAAATTGAAAGTGATCTTGCCTCCATATGTTTGTTAATTACCATATTAGAATATTATTTGTGAAATTTGTTTTAAGAATAATTCCAGCTCTGTTTTCTTGCCAAGAATATCTGAATTGAAATAAATGAAACTTGTATGAGAATTTAGATGAAGGTTTTCCTTATTTTTTTTGTGATGCTGCTTTATTTGCATCATTTTTATTTTATATTTCAGATGTCTTGTCATTATGATTTCTGAGATTACAGCTACAAAAAGATTATATCCGCTCTAAATCTTTTTTTTTTCTCCTCAGTGATATCAATTTGATGGTTTATCAATATAGATTTCTTATAAATGTTTAATTTTTTCATTATGTTAAAGTAAATTGTAATCAAGACTTGCTTAGTAAATTTAATTAAGCTAAAATATAAAACCTTGATAAGTATATATTAAAATTTAAAATTTTAATATTTGCACTATTATTTACAGAAAGTATTCGGTAAAGTCTACGATGAAAGGGAAGAAATCCACAGACGTATTATTTGGGAGCAAAGAGTGGCTGACGTCATCCAACATAACCTGCACTATGATCTCGGATTACACTCCTACAGGAAGGGCATTAATGAATTTTCGGATATGGTGAGACTTTAATTTTTAATATTAATTTCAAAGATTAATACAAAGGTTTTATAAAATATATTATTAGGGTTATGGAGTTTGTTTTATTATTAATGATTTTTTCTCATTACAAACAATAAAACTAAGAAAAAAATTATAGGAAAATGTGAAATTTTATTTTCAAAAAAAAATATGTCACATTTAATACGACAAGCTGATAGATTAAAAAATTATTGATGTTCTATTTACGGTCAAAATTATATTTCACCAGCCGTTTTAAAATGTGTATTTTGTAACAGAAAGCTCTTCTCTCCCATTCGAATGTTTTTAAAGTTGTCACTTCTTATCGTCGGGCAATAATCTCATATTCTTCGTCATTCATCATATATTTGGTATTTAAAAGTACAGGAGGTAATATTTAATACTTCTAGTACTAATTACTTATTTCTAGAATTCTAATTACTTATTGCTAGAGCACTAGTTACTGAATGCTAGAGTATTATTTACTTATTGCTAGAGCCCTAGTTACTGAATGCTAGAGAATTAATTACTTATTGCTATACTAATTACTTAATGCGGTAGAAGCCCCTTTTAATACCTTATGGAAAATTTGAAACAATTTTTAGAAAAGGGTTGAAAAAAACAACTAGAAAATGTGAAAAATATCTACACAGAATATTAAGAGTCAAGCTTTTGATATTCAAAGCAATTTACAGTAGAAAATAAATCAATAACATAATTCGAATCTAAACAACAATTCAAAAAAGAATACATAAAAGAATAATTAGTTTCATTTTAATGAAAGCAATAATTAAAATTGTTAAAAATAAATTAATCAAATTCCTCCATTGAAAGACCTGAAATATATAAAAAAAGGATTCTTAGTATTTCCTTCAACAGACTTATTTTTTTTTTAGGAGCATGACGAATTTGTAAGATCATTCAATGGTTTCCGCCGTCAACTTGGTCAGAAAAACAACGCATCCTCTTGGGTCCCTGTGTTCAACGTCCAGATTCCAGATCAGGTCGACTGGAGAACCAAAGGACTCGTGACTCCTGTTAAGAATCAGGTAAAACTTTCGCTGTTAAATGAGTATTTTACATTTAAGAAATCAGGTGGTATATTTAAAAGTTTCGCGGTTAAGTATTTATAGTGGCGAAACCTTATGTGTTTTGGGTAATTAAATCGAGGGATTTCTTATTAATTTTGTCAACTATGAATCAAAAAGTATCATTGCACTGATTAATTTTATAAGAATTTAAAAATATCTTCTTTCTGCTGACTATATAGTAAAATGGAATTGCTACTTTCATTTAATTTCTAAAAACTAAAAGTTATTTTTGAATTAAATTACTTTCTTCTTCAGATTTACAACATTCTTAGAGTACTCTTATTACAAAGTGATTTACAATGCTTTTATTATAAAAGTGGAAACTATTTTAATGCTGA
>JAPMOQ010067365.1:0-12873 GCA_026543055.1 Argiope trifasciata | reverse complement strand
AAGTACTATAGATACAAAAAAAATTGAGTAAAAATATAATATATTTTGAGAAATAGGAAAATTTGTGATAAATTTTAATGAAATTTAACCAAAACGGTTAACACTCTACACAAAATTCTAATGCTGCAATCCTATTTCTCTTAGTCACAAAAGTTATAGAATATAATAAAGAATAAAATGAACCAAAATCTCAAAAAAAATTGAGATGCAAAGAAGTTATGGGTAAAAATACGCTTATATATGCATTTTCCCCTGTTAATTCACAGTTTAATTTTTTTAAAAACGCCAATAAATAAAAAAAGTATTTCACCAACAATAAAACTTTTGATTTATTTCATTGCCCATATTATTCAAAACACATGCTGAAATTTTTATTTGAATACCTCAATTAGTTTTTGAGATATCATGTCAACGGCGGAGAATTTTTATGAAAATTATTGCTCTGAGAAAATGGAAGTTAAAGTCGAATTTCAGCTGAAAAAATATATCATCCTGGATGATAGGTCAGATCTTCCTTTTTCTAGAAAAAGTAAATTGTTTTGAAAAGAGGGAAATCTGAACAACAAGAAATAACAATTTAAAATAATTTGCCAATGTGGTCGATAATCAGCGTTTTTAACATAGTCGGATCCCTTAAGATGAAAACAGTGCTTCAGATTACCTTTATACTTATTAACTTGGTTGAAATTTCAGATTTTAAATATCTGACTACAAAAATTATCAAACATATTATTCTCTAATGTTAAAACCTTGCTAATGCTAATAAATTTCTATTTTCAGTCTAAGTAATTTCTTCCAGGCAAATCAATAAACTTCTTTCTATTTCTTTCTCTAAATTTCTGTTCGGAAAAAATACTTTTTCAAGAACTTATACAACCTTATTTCCGAATGCTTAATAATTTTTTGATAATTATTTAATAAAAAGGAACTAAAATAAAATTATTCTTTGTTGATCTCAATAGGAATTGAATTTTTTTTTAAATTATATTACTTGTTTTTTTAAATATTAACTCCTCTATTAGAATTAAATCTCTATTAAGTTTTTTTAAATATTTTTAGAAAGGCAAAAATTTCAGTTATTTTCGCACTTTTATCATTTGCAAAATGCTTTTTTTTATCGATTTTATGATAAAAGTGCAAATTGGAAAATATCTAATGGATTAAACATAAATATCTTTATACTATTTAAATATGTATTTATTGTTTCCGTGATTTTGCTGTTACTTGTTCTGAATGAAGATTTACTATCCGTATACCAATGTAAAAAATGACTACAGTGAAATTACCTTATTATACATATCATAATAGCTATCTCAAAGACATTATTCACTATCGTTTATTTTATAAGTATAGTAGACATTATATATCCTGATTAATACCTGTAGGTAGATTTAAGGTCAATCAGCTGCATATAACAACCCCTCTCATATTATAATCTAATAATGAGCTTTCTAAATGAACTGCTTAATTTTTAGATTATAATATCAGGAAAAGCATATATAAACTGTTCATAAACACTGATGTAATGTTTAGAGGACGCAGTTAGGATTTTGAGTCATATAGCAGAAATTCTGACAGAAAATTTTCCTTTTAATTTTCTTCTCCCAGTTGTCATCAGTAGCTTGATAGGAGTAACTGACGCCTGGGCTATATATATATTGCCAATCCTATCATATTTGATTTTAAAAAGTAACATAAATGCACTATTATATTTCCAAGGGAGATATTGTAGCGCTTAATAATCTGTCCTATTATTTCCAATCTGGTTCACCTAGCACTCCAATTTTTTCTTTTTTGACAAAAGGAAAAGTATTCTTTCTCGGTTATACCTTGGGATAAATCATTTTTTCTAGTGTAAATGTTTTTCACTAATATCAGACTTTAAATGGATTTAATTATTTGCTTTTCTTCAAAGTTTGCGCAGGGAAATTCAAGCACTGCTAAAAGTGAACAATATTCTGTTTGAAAAATTGCAGAAAAAGCTCTGTAACTGTAGCTTTTTGTTCCGGATAATGAACTATTCTTTATTTATATTTTTTTATTTATTTATATGTTTTTATTTTATTCTATTTTTTTAAAATTACTTTTTTGTCTTTCCCTCTATGCTTTTATTTTCTTTCTCTCTTTGCTTTTATTTTTTTCAATGTTTTTTTTTTTTGGCGCTGCCTTTAGCTTCTTTTGCATCTTGTACACGTGCATGGGAAAACTATTTTTGAATAACAAGTCTTTTGATAGCTATTTAAATTCTATTTTTTAAATTATAATTGTAATCTTTTCACTGTTGTAATGCCACTTTCGGCACACACCTAATCATCATCAGAATACCGTCCTTACCCCTTCCCTTGTAAATACGGTATTGGTTAAGAAACAAGCATTTCTTGTAAGAGTATTAGCTTCATGATTGAAGGGTCAAAACCCAATTCCACTAAAGAATAGCTAGGCATATGATGCTAGCAAAATTCATCGAAAGTTGCTTTTATTTGTAGTGACTTGGAAGCTTGGAGAAAAGAATGACGACTCCCATTGTCTTTGTCATCTGACTACGGCTCATGTTGTGACGTCCGTCGTAATAGAGCCCTTATGTAGCGTCAAAACCAGTCTTTAATATAAATAAATAAATTCATATTGGTCACTACGAGAGTTAATATAGCATGTTAAATATATTGTGGAAAGTCACAAAATCATTCTTATCGTCCAGATTTTTTATATCTGTCTTCAGTAATATTCAAAAGAAATTTTCCGTAATGTGCACTTACTTCGTAATCTCATCAAAATATAACAGAACATATGCTCCCCTCAGATAATTAATTAAAGCATTAAAATTAATGTTAAATTAATGTTAAAACATAACAATCAAATAATTAATTTGTTAATTACTTACGAAATTAAGTAAATTGATGAAAAGTTGGAGCTTAAAACATTTATTAGGCAAGAGAATGAAACACTGATAATTATGTTTTATCCAAAAATGAATAATTAATACAAAAAAAGTATGAAATATTTAATATTGCATATCACTTTTTCATTTAAACAGTTATTTGAATTACAAATTGTTCGCATGGTATTAACATAAAACTGTACTTTAAATGAAGACTGTATACCGAAAAGTGAAGATTTTAAAAGTTTGAAGGATAAAAAATAATCGCTATATGAAAAAAAATAATCTGTCTAACTTTTTTTCTCGTTTATATATTTCTTCGAACTATTGTGCACACCTCAGACATCCAGTTTGGTAAATTGGGAATGTTATATTTGATTTCAGATGAATCGTTTAAATATAATTTCAGGTCGATGAATGAGTTAGTCAGTTAGTTAGTTGGGGGGTTTTGGCGCAAGGGCCAGATTTGGCCATGTTGGGCCAATAGTATGGTACAAGTTACTTGTCAAATGGTATGGTTAATTATTATCAGTAAAAACCAAATGCGAATTTTTAAAGTATCAAAAGTTTACTATTGTAAACAAGGTTAAAAGAATAAAAAGTCTTAATCTATACTTATAGTGTGTGTGTGTGTGTGTGTGTGTGTGTGTGTGTGTGTGTGTGTGTGTGTGTGTGTGTGTGTGTGTGTGTGTGTGTGTGTGTGTGTGTGTGTGTGTGTGTGGGTGTGTGTGTGTGTGTGTGTGTGTGTGTGTGTGTGTGTGTGTGTGTGCGTGTGCGCGTGTGTGTGTGTGTGTGTGTGTGTGTAGACGCTCTACAGACCAGACCGTTGGACCTACAACTACCAAATTTGGTACATGTATACCTTGGAAGTCGGGAATGTGCACCTTGGAGCCCTTTTCCCGAATTTTTAATTAGAATTTGAATTAATTAAAATTTAAGCGAAATTTCGACGTTTTTCCGCGATAACTTCCGAAAATATTATCGCACAAACATGATTTTTACATCAATTTAAAGATAAGAAAATTAGCTTTCCAATGGTATCGGTGTTTTAATGTGTAACTTAAGATTTTATTTTTATCGAATTTTTAAAGAAATATTTTAACCATGTTTTTCAACAATATATTTCGGACAAAACAATAAAATTTAATCTGCACGAGCACGTCAAGGGGGAAAAATTAGATTTTATCAGCGTGTTGCCATCCTATTGACGGAAGTTCAAACTAAAAAAAACAACTATCATTGCAAATTAAATCTAAAGAAATGCAACTTTTAGCACGTGACTGGATAAAATAAAAGAAATATAATATGTGACATTTTCTAAAATAAATAATGAATGAGCAAAGGGAAAAAAATAGCTTTTATTAAACTGTTGAAATCATACTGACAGAAGTTCAAATTAAAACTAAATTAACTATGACTGCAAATTAAATCGAAAAAAATGTAACATTCACCACGTGATTGGATGAAATTAAATAAATATTAAATGTTATGTTATCTAAAAAAGAAATACAATACAAAGGTTTCTGTGATCGTTTGCAACATCTATATCATTAATTTAGAAAATCAGTGTTACGTGACTTTCGAAGTTTAAATATATCTGGCAGAGAAATTATAAAGAGAGCAAGGCACTTAAGTATTTAATTGAAAATCTTAGACCCCATTACTCTTGGCGAACCAGCCGGTCGCCAAAAGCGTCTAGTATTTAACTAAGATAATAAAATCCAATTGTCTTCAAAAACATAAAACTGTTAGAATGGGGATTTTCTCCCACCATGTCTGTGATGCTAGGAGATGATGCATTAAAAAAGCGTATTCGGTGTTGATTAAAAGCAGGGCATACTGATAATATGTGAATGACCGTAAATTCAACACAGCATACATTGCATTTTGGACACATTTCACCAAAGAAAAGAAGTTTATGTGTAAAACGGATGTGGCCGACACGAAGACGAGTTATTTTAACATCATATTCTCTCACAGGGAGAGTTGGCCCCAAATTGATAGAATGGTGAATAAATCGTAATTTGTTAGAAACCTGCAAATCCCAAGATAATCTGTGGATAAATTTACCAAGGTGTCTTTTTACGTCTGAGTAGGGTATTGGATTTTGTAATGAAATGAAAGCCTTTTATGCGGCAGCATCGGCCGTACATAAATGAATGTACCAAAATGTTAAGCATTAAAGCCATGTTATTGCAATTCTCTTACTTAAGTTTTACTTATTATGGTTTTTCTAATGGAAACCAGTCTCGTGCCATCATTCCTTACCAAAAACATGTTTGGCTTATTTATCTTTTAAATTTTGCTTTATTTTGACCACTTTTTTATTCGTCTTGTAAACTACACAACTATTAAGCAGAATACTTCTTTCGTACCTTCTAAAATTAAAAATAAAAATCACGAAATTCAACTTTTGATAAAAATAAGTAAAACGATGTTCAGGGCAAACAATGTAATCTATTGTTGGAAATTCGATTTAATAAACTTTTAAAAAGTTTAAATTTAGTAAAAATATGCACTTCAATTCAACTAATATAATAGAAAAAAAAGAGAAACCTAAAAAAATTTTAATGGTGTAAAATTTACTGTCGGGAAATAATTTTTTCAGAAGTTATCTCAGGAAACTGCCAAAATTTTGTTTAATTTTAATCAATTAAAATTTTAAAAAAAATTATTGTGATGTGTACATTTTCACTCTCTAAATAATATATTTACCAATTTTGGGAGTTACAGTTCAAATATTCTGGTCTGTAGTGCACCAACACACAAAAATTCCTCTTTATCAGTAGCAGAGTAAGCTCTAATTTAAAAAATACTTTTCATTTTCTTTCATTTCGGATGGCACAAGTTGCTTGCTTAAATCTTATATCGTACACAGACTGTCAATTGTCTTCACTAACTAAGAGTTTTGTGAACTCGACTGAAAAAAAATTCCACCACCGTTCTTTAAAGTGTCTCTCGTTTTAAAAGTAAATCAAGGCATGACTCGTTTCAAACTTGAACGAAAATAAAAACAGATCCCTCAAAGAGCGGCTTGAACTAGTTCATCTGACATTTCGCTATATAAAGATCTGAACTAAATCTCACTTTTGGAATAAAAATTCGTCAAAAATAAAATCAGAATGGACAGGTATTGCTCATAACCCTGCAGTGTAGTTTTCGTTCATGCCAGGTAATCTATGGATTGTAAACTTCCAAATAAAATCTATGTAAATAGCAGTTTTCCAGGTTTTTCTTTTTTTTAATGTTCTGTCTACATATCAACATTAAATTTCATCATAACACTTTTAAATCCGATCTTCCATTATATTTGATTAATTGAATCCTTATGAATTGATGGCTCTTCAACTCAGAAGCGAGTAGTGTTGTAATTTTTTTTAAAATCACATTTATTTGTAATTTAAAAAATGCGTTTTTAAACATATAATTTTTGCATTTGGATATCATTTAATGATTTGATTTTTGCATTTCAGTATTATAAAATGATTTGATTTTTTATATATGTTGACTCAGTTTCTTTCGCTGAAAACATAAGTATATTTGTTTAAATATTAACATGATATATCAATCTTTCTCTAGAGAACGATTATCAATATTTGGGTAATTGATTTATTTAGGAAATGAAAAGAAAAAAAAAGAGCATTTAAATTACATTTTTCAAAACAGAATATCGGAGAAAAGAAATCAAAAAAATATAATTTTATGAGAAGAAATGGAAAAAAGAAGAAAAAGGAAGATCTCGAAAGATTGCTAATTTCCGCATTTTTCTGTGACGCAAGAAGGCTGCTCAGCTTTGAGCTTCAACAACATAACTTTCTACTTTTTTTTGCTTTCTTCTATTTATGCGTAACTTAGGTATGTACAATAAATATCTATTTAGAAATCATAAGTTGGAATCAGGAAGCTGATCTTCAAGAGTGAATTGCATTTCTCGGAATGGCAATAGATTTTCAAATACAAACTGTAACTCTAGAAGGAATCAAAAATGATTTTATAATTCAAAAAATCCTTGAAATATCAGTCAAATGTTTTCTAAAAAGGAATGAATTAATTTTTGAAGTAATTTGAAGGGGTGTTTCAGGTCTTCAGCTTCAATAGATGAATGATTATTTCACCAATACCAAATTTAAGCACTTACAGGACCTATATACATGATATTTTGGAAAGAAAAACTAGCAATAATATATTTTAAAAACATTACTTATGCATTATAAAGCATTATAGGGGATTAAAAATTTAGAATAACTTAGCGGAAAATCAGCAAAAAATTGGGTGCAAGCTAAAAAAAAATTACCAATGTCTATACTTGTTTAATTCATAATTACCTTTGGAGACCAGATGCTTTTCTTAGAATATTGGTTGTGTTTTAAATCAGTCAAATTTCTCATATGTTTAAGCATCATATTATGATTTAAATACATTTATTTTACTAATTTTACATCTGTTCTGTTTATTGCATACATGAACTTAGCTATGCTACCGTGTCCTATAGCAACATAGGGCCAATAAAACTTCAATGTTTCTATTAATTTATAATCTGTTTTGTCTACTTCAAATTGTTCACTGTCCTTTGCGACAACAATCGATTCATTATTCAATATTGATTCGTCATTGTATTTTCGATTCCTCGAGTATTTTTCTTAGATAATTATAAAAATTTCTTCCTAATCTTTTAAAAATAGAAAAATCACATAAATAAATATTTTATAAACACTGAAAGCAGCTTAAATTTCATCAAAATAATGAAATGTTGAAAATTATTTTAAAAAAAAAATGCTGTTAGAGCATTGCGTAATTAGGAAAAAATGCAAAAAATTAAAATTGAAATTTTATTATGATGTAGAAATTAGTTTTACAAAAAAAATTCTTTTAGAAGTTACTTGGGGAAAGCCAAAATGTCGTTTAAATTTAATTAATTAAAACTCTGCTTTAAATTTCAAAAAAAGGTACTCCAAAGTGTATATCCCCACCCACTAAAATATATTTGTGCATATTTGGTGGCGCAAGACCAAACTGTCCTGTCTTTTTGAGCGCTAAAACACAATTATATACTCCTTTTATATTATTAATAGAAATGTAATAGATGATAACAATAATCTGAGTCAGAATCGTGTTAATCAATTATTGTTATTGTGCTCTTCAAGACATTTAATAATCAAAAGCAATGACTTGCTTTCCATTCTCTTTAAAACTGCAATGCAAACTACTGAAAATTTGTATGAGAATATATAGATTTATCTATTGAAATTAAGAAAAAAATTAATTTATTATTATTATTTTGAGTTTGAAACGACTCTTGCAATATTTTAATACAATGCGATCCCTAAAGTAAGGCATCTTCGCCTCTAATGATTGAATTCAGAAATTTATTGACATTTCTGAGAATGAAGATTCAAGCTTACATAAATGGTGCCTCTGAAATCATTGCGAAAGCAAGAATGATGATCGTGTAGAGGTACTCCCAACCTTCGGGATTAATTTAAGCGTGATACAATAAGCGCGGACAATAGAAAATTTCGACTTCATCCAACATCTGTAGAAAGTCATGCGGAGATTCAGAAAACAATATTCACTTTCGTATCACAATGGGAAAACAGAATTTCAAGAATTTTACTTCAAATAAATAAGTTTGTTTATATTGTATTACTTATCAATATTATATGAAAAGAATGTTCTCATAATTATTTGCATTTTATATCCGTCAATAATAAAGCTCTTTAAGACCACTTTAAAAAAAAATTCCTAAATTCTGAATTACTTAACATTAATTTACAAAAATTATGATCCATAAAACTGATTATAATAATATCAAATTGCCGACGAGACCGAGATCCTGGTCTCGTGATCCGAGAATATTGATTGCGTCTGATTTCAGATAAATTATTTATATTTAACTTCATATCATATAATTCCACAAATTTGTTTGATATTAAAGCCATCTTAATTTATGTGTCTTTGTTATTTTTTATTGTATACATGAACGTTTCTAATGAAGATGAGTAACATGGACATCATATCGATATTAATAACAGTAAAAAAGGTAACTAATCCCATATAAAAATAAATAACTAAACTACAGACTCAGAAATTTTAACATACTTTAGAAACTCTAAATGCTACCTAAACTTTATATTTTACTTTTAACATTGGAGGATTTGACATTTTGCTTTTAAAAATGAAAATTGAATGAAAAAAATATTAAAATTTAGCAAATAAAAAAAAATTGAAATTTAACAAAAATTGATATTAGATGACGATATTAGAATGCGATTCAATATTGTATAATGAAAATGGTGCTTGAAATTGGATTTCAAGTAACAACGAAACCTATTTTTTGGAAGTCAAGCAAAAAATATTTGTTAAGAAGTTGCCAAAATTTACACGATTATTAAAACGGTTACTCTAAAAATACAATTTTAGAATTTTAAAATAGTGCAAAATTTATTTTCGGGCAGTTAGATTTTAAGGAGTTACCCAAATTTCTAGATTAATTTTTAATTAATATAAATTGAATTTAAAATTTCAAAAATAATCATTAGGAAATGATTATTCTGGTCCTCTAAAGTATACCTGGGTCAAATTTGGTAATTCAAGGTCAAACACATTCATCTGTGTTTTAGGTAGAGATTCTGAATTTCTTTCAACCCTGTTGTTGTTTTCATGCCCTCTCTATAATTGGCGCATATGTTTACTACGATAATTTTCAGATGAGACATAAAATGGAATTTTATAAATATTTAACGAATTGTTGTACTCCATAGAACCTTAGCATTAATCGACAATACCATAAAAGTATCCCATTACTTGCAGTTGATTCAGCCCAACAACACATTTGCGAAATAGAAAAGTCAATCTAATTAGAATATGAAACCTTGTTATCTTCCCAGCGGGAGAGGTTGTGTAGCATTTGCATGTATTAGTTACGAAATATTAACTTTTTTCGTTATTTAGTATTCTGTCGAGTTTGTCTGTGATTTCTTGACGAGCATTTTGATTATTAATCCTTAGCTAGCGTTTAATAGTGTCCGAAAAACGAAGTGGTGTTTTAGGCGCATTTTTCTTAACCCACTGAAACAAAATTTTGGTCAAGAACTACACTTGTAATCATTAAATTCCATATCAAACATGATATATTTAAGTCATTGCGTTTTGTGTTTTCCCTTTTATATGTTACTGAAAGTTTAGATTGTCAGACTGTCGACCACTAGTTGGATTAGTCTCAAATCTCGTCTAGTTTTCTTTGTTTCGTAATAATCATGTAAAAACGATTTCTCTGAGCAGATTTTGTTCAAAATTTGAAGGAGATCTAAAAATTTCGTGTTAAGAATGTGTCTCAGATTTTATCGGTCAAGATCAAAATGTTTTTGAGTTAACTTTGTCCCAGACAGATAAGCAGACAGAAATTTTTCAAAAAAATTGTTTTTGGAACTCAGAGAGGTTTAAAGTATAGAAAATCGTGAAAATCACAAATTGGAATTTTTTGACGTTTACTACACTTTCTCAATAAGAGAAAATTAAAACTATAATAGTTAGGGAATTGATGGGCAATCAGAGGAGCTCAGTGTAGCATTCTTACTTTCCCAGAAAAGTACATGCTCCTCTCCATCAAATGCGGTTTCAAGGTTTGAGATTTTAAGGCTATTTCTAACAACTGCATATACGTGGCAGCAACATTCAAGTATTTATTAATATTTATTTTGTCTTTTTACAATTAGGTTTTCTTAAATCAAAATCACTTGAAAATAAGCGATCGATTTGCAATCGACGTAATGTTCACAGTACCTTAAGGAAGAGAAAACATTAGCTAACTTATAAAAAAAAATTCTCAATTCTCCTCAAAACCATTCTCAATGATCACCACTGTAAAATTTAAATGCATCTTACATCATCAGTTATTATTTAACATTTGTTAATCATAAATAAATTCTATTGAAATGAGCAACAAACAGCATTTAATCATTATTTACGCATCTTTACTCGTGTCAAAAAAACAATTAATTTAACATCTGTTAGATTTAATATGGTAATGTTTTTTTTTCATGTAAATGTTGAATTATAGAAAAAATATGACCCTATTACGTTCTAAAAAGAAAAAAATTTCAAATTTCTGTTTCCACCTCAAAAACATAACTATTTTCTTACATGACGAAATACGCAAAAATAAGCACTTAGTTGTGCAATAAGTTTCTTACAATACAATAATAAATTTACAAAAATATACGAATCTAGATTTTTTTATATCATATTGTTAAAATAGGAATACCTCTCAATTCTTATTAAGAACATGATTTGTTATTGTATTGAAGGATTCGATTGATTTTTAATGCCGAAATAGTATTGGTTCTTTTTGTAGTGAAAACATCAATTTTGACACTGCAGGACACTGAAAGAATCTGTCAGAGCGATGAAGGAATTTAATACATTTCCTATGTCCGCTCGAGAGTCCTTTCTGTTTAACTTGATTACTGGTGTTTTCATAAAAGGATGTAAAAAAACTGCGTCTATCCTCAAATTTTCAAATTAGTGTTAAAGGATATGAAGATGAAAAAAGAAGATTTAAAGATTGCTATAACTTTCGTTATTTGCTTTGATTACATTATGTGATCTGTGTTTCTAATGGAGACCATCAAAATGGTTCACACCTGAATTTTGATTCAGGATAGAATATAAGATAACGATATGCATTTTCAAACAATATACCACATCCGCTTTTATGATATTATCATTCTACTGCACATTTTCATATAACAAGCCGCCTTCTTCGCTTAGAAATATAACAGAGGGAATACTCTTTCTATTTCTTTTAAATATATATTTTCTTTGATTAATTCCTTTCAAAAATTTCCGATGAGCTACAATTTTGTTGCAAAGATCACGTTCTAAATTCAGGCAGTTAGCATTTAGGCTGATAATACATCGTATACAAATCTACAATCAACTAAAAAATAAAGACGATTAATAAAAACAAAATAGCTAATTTTAGTCATCTTGGTCACGTTTTTGTGTGTTTATGCATTTAAACTTTTAAAAAAAGTATTAATTTTGCAGGTGGTTTACTGTAGTACAACATTTATTAATTGCAAACCTTATTATGTAATTGAAATTGTTTTAAAATATCATATTTTGCTGTATACAATTAATTCAGTCATAAACTTATTTTTAATTTTATGTTGCCATCTTTAACAAAAATAAAATTTATCTATTTATTTCCTTTCTTTACTTTAAACTTACAAAATTGGATACATATGAACCAAAGTATTCAGCTGTTTTATTTAATGCATTTTTTATGAGCTTGTTATAACAAATTCATTGGCAACGTTGTCTAAAATTATACTTTTTAGAAAGTTCTAGAATCTTTTGTATGATGAATAAATTTAAGCATATACTTCAGGTCCAATGAATATGTTTTATTATATAAGAACAAGAATACGAAAATTTTCTCAAAGAAAGTTTCTTGGAGATCAATTTGAAGCAAACAAAATTGATCTCCTTTTCTTTTCTTTCAAACAACATTGTTATTATAAAATATAATAAATTAGTTAAATTATAATTTTTATTCTTAACGCTATTAATATGCTTTAGAAGCAAACGATTTTTAGTAAAAAAAGTAATTTTGAATAATAAATACTTTGAAGTAAGAAAAAAGTTTCTTCAGAAATCAATCACAAAAAATAAATGATGAAAACTTCGTTGAACAGAGCAATGGATGTATATTGGAAGTATGAGAAAAATAATTCGCATGAAGAATCCCAATTATTGGAAATGGTAAGTAATGCTTTTCATTGAAATTCTTTTATAACAATTCTTAAAGATTGTTTAAAGATATTTTTAAAAAATTAAGATATTACTGAAACTAATTTTTACTATGTTCTATTTATATAAATTAATATTTATTCTATTCCATTTATAGAAATTAATTTTCCAATATTCTTAAAATAATTCTTCTTAAAATATGTATAGAAAGAACAACAATAAACAATTATGGAATTTTATTA
>JAPMOQ010067357.1:822336-835626 GCA_026543055.1 Argiope trifasciata | reverse complement strand
TATGGCGAACTAATAAAGTTTGAAAATTTCCTATCTGTAACTCCGAACTGCTCGACCGTAGCGCTTCAAACCCGGCGCAAATCGATTCCTCGTGTCCAAAAACCCCAGACCCCCAAGTTTACCGGAGTTTATTAATTCTGGGGCGATTTTCGACTTGACAACCATTCCTCGTATTATAGTATTAGATAGATAGATAAGAAACATATTATAAACCTATAACAGAATAAACATAAAACTTTATTAGTTCGCCCTATTGGCTATAGATGGCAGCACGTTACCGTTTGAAAATTTAAGTAGCCATTATGGCGAACTAATAAAGTTTGAAAATATCCTATCTGTAACTCCGAACTGCTCGACCGTAGCGCTTAAAAACTGGCGCCAATCGATTCGTCGTGGCCAAAAACCCCAGATCCCCAAGTTTACCGGAGTTTATTAATTCTGGCGCGATTTTCGACTTGTCAACCATTCCTCGTATTATAGTATTAGAAAGATAAGAAACATATTATAAACCTATAAGAGCATAAACATAAAACTTTATTAGTTCGCCATATTGGCTATAGATGGCAGCACGTTACCACTTGAAAATTTAAGTAGTCATTATGGCGGACTAATAAATTTTGAAAATATCCTATCTGTAACTCCGAACTGCTCGACCGTAGCGCTTCAAAACCGGCGCCAATCGATTCCTCGTGGCCAAAAACCCCAGAACCCCAAGTTTACCGGAGTTTATTAATGATCATCCTTAAATGCTTCATACTACTTCATACAACATTTTTTTGTTAATTTCCTTGTAATATATATATATATATATATATATATATATATATATATATAGACAGACAGACAGACAGATAGATAGATAGAATTTTTGCTCTTTGAAATGTTATTTTTTTATATTATTGTCAATATACTAATTTTATTTGGTAAATCTTATAAATAAAATTCATTTGTAAATATATTTTCTTTGTTAACATTATTTAATTGTTGAATTTCAGATTTATTTTATCCATTTATTATTTCGTTAAATTAATTAATTTAATTTATAAAAAGGATTTTTTAATTTTTGGCATAATTAAATGGGATTATTATGAGTAATATTAATTAGAAATAATAATATTTGGGATCACATTTCTTCGCATATTTTTAATTAATTGAAAAGAAACATTAGAAATTATGAAAACATCGGCGTTATGGAAAATCTATGGTATCTGTCATCCAGATTAGTAAAAAATAATCTATGATATATTTAACTGTAGGCTTTCAGAATTCGAGCTCAAATCTTTAGTTACAAAATATATCTGACAAAAATTAATTGATTTGGGAAAATAACTAATTTTTTTAATTATTAATTAAAAAAATTACTATTTGATGAAAAAATTCCTGTTGTTAGTACTTAATACTAAAAGCAAATGGTATCAGCTGCTTTGTGGCGAAAAGTCATTTACAGTTCGAATAAAAATTCGAAAAGTCATTTAACATATTGCTATTTATTTATATCCTTCAGAAAATGTGCATTGTTGATGTAAATATAAATATCATGGAATAACTAACATGGATGGCATTTAATATTTTTTGCAAGCTCTGTGACATAGTTAAGTCTTAATTTTTTGTTATATACAGTTTTGAAAAAAAAATCTGGGAAAATAAAATGTTGCAACTTTAAAAATTCTTGCTTATTAATGAGCACAGATAAAAAAAAAATTCTTTAGTTTTTCATTGATATATATTGTAGTGTATTTCTGTAATTTTTTAAAGTGAATGGCTACATTTCATGCTCATCACCTTATTTATACATTAAAAATATACATGAAGCCATAAAGGAGAAAATACCTCACTTTATGGCGGATAGGTCTGTAACTATGCGAATCAACTGAATGACAGTTCGCTATAACAAAACAGATTAGGTAGACCAAGTGAGCAGCAGAGATTTTCAGATGGGGCCAGTTCTCACAATTTTCTATAGTGTCAGTGATTTATAAAAATGACTTTGGTTAGTAGTAGAAAAAAAATATACAAAAAAATCTGATACCTAAAAATATAATAAAAATTGGAAAACTAAACAATTACAATACAATTCACAACGATGGCAGAGCTAAAACCAAAAAATTCCTTTATCAGTAAAACTTTAAAAAAAAGATAAAGACAATTTCAATTTAAACAAATCATATCGCGAATACGCAAAAATGTAACAGTGATAGATATGCTTAAACAATCAGACAATTAAGCTTAATATTCTACCAAAAAGTATTTTTTTTTCTTATAATTCTTAGATTAAAAGTTACCAAATATCTTGTTATTGATATGCAACAAGACAAGACAAAATTACAACGAAAACTATTCGTAGAAAATCGTGCTTCTGTTATTCCTTTATATATGTCACAGTTATTTTAAATTAAACTTCTTCTGTGCTCGATTAAAAGAAAATCCTTGCAAGAATAATGTATTAAAAGATTAAGAACAGTTTTACTCAGAAGTGCATCTTACATGCTACACTACTTACATAATTCTTATTATATCATTCATATTAATGCTTATTCCTGCGCTGCATATTAAATAGAAAACATTAAGATGTTTTTTACTCTTTAATTTTGCTTATTATTTTTTGCTTTTAGTTGCCTTCATTTAATGAAATATATCAGATGTAAGCTGAAGAATTTTTTTTAAAACCTACCCTGGATTTCATTGCAAGAGTAACTTTAACTTTTGGACTGTCTGCAAATTCATCAAATCAACTTCTAAGCTTTCAAGGTTTCTTTTGCAGCATTTTCTAGCTTGTGCTTGCTAAAGATAAAATAACAATGAAAAAGTTTTTTTAGCAAACAAATGTGTTATACATCAAAACTTCGTTTTATGTTAATGAATAATATGTAAAGCAAAAGGAAGTGTGAATAACTACTTGCATTTTTTAGCATCTTCAAGTAGAGTTAAAACTAAAAATTTGAACTGTGAAATCATTTGCCTAAGTACCTCTAACAAACCTCCTGCATATTTATACTCTAAGGAATTTATTTGAATCTCTTCAAAGTTTTTTGTTATTCAAAGAGATTAAAATTGTCAAAAAAAGGAAGCAAGTATTTTTCTCTTTATATAATATGTTTGTTGAAACAATTAACAATGTTTTTCATTTGTAAATTATTTCTATTTTTTGTTTAGGTTAACTCTCTAACTTTGAAAGCAGTGCTGGCTATTGTTTTCTTTCTTTCTAATTCCAAAGTACAAACAATACCTTTAAGAAAAGAGCAAACTACCTTAAAAAAAGGCTTATTAATTTGAACTTAAAATCCTTCATACGCTAGCCAAAAATATTTCTTATGGGCCTGAAAACATTTCATAGCAAATTTTCGTTTATTATGTACTTACTTTCATATAAAATACAGAAACTCATACTTTCTAAGGGATGTACTTAAATTTTCTGATAAATCTATTTAGAATTGAATACATTTAGCTGTAGTAAATTAATATTATACTCTCATGTATATTTCACGTTGGTAAAATGGCAATACAATTATAACTTATCTAAAATGATATTTTATATAGAAAAAGTTGCTGATATAATTAAGAAGAGAAAAAAAAAGAAATTTGAATTAAATAAAAGTGGCAAATTAGAATTTTTAAAATACATATGAGCTGTATTAATCCATTTAAATTTACAATTTTTGATAATAAATAATAATGACAACACTAACATACTTTAGAAGAATCAAAAGATCAGTCTAGATGATAGTTGCAAAATTATTTTGGCTTAAAATAAGTCGCAATACCATGGTAAAATGTGTTGACTCAAAGATTGTTCTTAGAAGACTACAGGAAGGATTCGATTTTTATATCTATACTTATAATAAAGCTCAATGTGTGTGTGTGTGTGCGTGTGTGTGTGTGTGTGTTGGCGCTGTACAGGCCAGACCGTTGGACCTACAGCTACCAAATTTGGTACATGTATACCTTGGAGGTCGGGAATGTGCACCTCGGAGCCCTTTTTTCGAATTTTTAATTAGAATTTGAATTAATTAAAATTTAAGCGAAATTTCAACGTTTTTTCGTTATAACTTCCGAAAATATTATTGCACAAACATGATTTTTATATCAATTTAAAGATTAAAAAATTAGCTTTCTAACGGTATCAGTTTTTTTAATTTATAACGTAAACTTCTATTTTTAACGAATTTTTAAAGAAATATTTTGACCATGTTTTTATCACGTGACGGGATAAAATAAAAGAATGCCGGAAGTCCGAATAAAAAAACTATCATCGCAAAATAAATCTAAAGAAATGTAACTTTTAACACGTGACTGGTAAAAATAAAATAAATATAAAATGTGATATTTTCTAAAAAAATAAATGCAAATCAAAGGATTGTATGATCGTTTGCAATATCTAAATAATTACTTCAATAAATCTTCTTTACGGTAAACCTGATCGAATTTAGACAGGATATGCATTGGAATTCCGACTTAATGGGATATTTTTATTATCGTTTGCAATATCTGTATCATTAATTCAATTTTTTTTTCATTATAAAATGTGATAGTTTCTAAAAAAATAAGTGCAAAGTTAAGGTTTCTATAAAATCTGCAAGAGCACGTCAAATTGAAAAAATTAGTTTATTTCACCATGTTGCCATCATTTTGACGGAAGTTCAAATAAAAAAATAAAAAAACTATCATCGCAAATTAAATTGGAAGAAATGCAACTTTTAGCACGTGACTGGATAAAATAAAATAAATATAAAATGTGATATTTTCTTTAAAAAATGCAAGGCAAAGGATTCTATGATCGTTTGCAATATTTAAATCATTAATTCAATAAATTATCTTTATTTATACAGGATTGAATTTATACAGGATATGCATTCAAATTCCTTTCCAATGACCAATTTGTAAAATATTATTAATAGGCATACATATTATTTAATACTATTAATTTGATCTAAATGAAGTAAATAATTACATTTTATGAAGTTTGAGTTCAACAATGCATTTATGAATAATGATTTTTAGATTTCTTCGTACTTTGCTCTATCACCCATATTTTACAAAATATTTTTATTAATATTTTAAATAAAAGTTGCTACATCAATCAGTTTTCTAAATCAATAATTAAAATTGACTGATTTATAAAATTAAAGAATATTATTAGGAAAACGCTTTCTTTTAGAACTTTCCGTCCATCATCTCAAAGAAAATATTAATTTCAGGCCAATCAATGCCCGGAGTTACTTCAAGGCTAATGAATATGTGATTTAATTGAAAATGTTAGAACCCATTACTCATGGCGAACCAGCTGGTCGCCAAAGGCGGCTAGTTTATAATAAGAAAGCAAGTAACTATCATCAAAGCTTCTTTTCAAATTCAATCTAGAAATGATACCTTTCCATATTAGAAGTAAATCTTGAAACGCCCATTTCTAATACGAAGTGAATAATGTTACTCGGGAAGTCTGAAGTGCGAAGCTGAAAGATTATCTTGTCAAAGGGATATCGAATCCAAGGGTGTCTTTTCCATTGAAGGCAGATAATAAAACCCGACATCCAAGCAAAAGCAGGTGGAATCAGTTTGCTCTGCTCTTTAGAAATAAGGGTTCGTCCTTGGAATGCAGGGCATTTCCTATATTGCTTGTAGGTAAGTTTAATCTTTTTTCTTAGTAAATAATTTGATATCAGTTTTTAATAAATCTCCTGTTTACAATGCTAAAACAATGAAAGTAGTAGAATTCAATTTTAAAGCATGTTTGTTTTCTATGAGGAGTTATCCAAAAACTATTAGGTTTTCATATAATTTTATTTGAAAATATGCAACAATTGTTTTCGAAGCAGTTCGGCTTTGAAATAAAACCCAAGCAAAAGGAAAAAATAGCAATGAAAGGAAAAAAGAATATATCCAAATATAAGGAAAAAAGAGCTATTCTTATATTTCTGTCGTTTTTTTTTTTACAATGACTAATTATTCTATTCTTTTCACTTCCTTATGAGGGTTTAAACATTTGCTATTCAGAAATATTCCAGATGAAATAAAAGATTATTATCTTTAGAAACACAATGTGTAGTAGGAGGAATAATCACATACTTTCCAACTAAAAGTATTGATTAGATTTTCAATTCGAGCCAAAGCGCATGGTTTTAATCGAGATGATACTATAGGGGGTACTAGTTCAAAGGTGGTCGTTCTCTGATTCGGGTCTAAATTAGGACCTTTGGATGAGTGATTGAAATGTTTGAATGATACCCACCCTGTGAAAAGGACTGAGGCACATGAGTAGTTAAGTACTACTCTTGAGCCTAGATGGCTATGCTGAAATAAAAGATTTTTAAAATCTTGTACTTTGGCAGCAGATTTGTTTATAACAAGAGCCATAAGAAACAACATTTATCAAACGTAAAGATGTTTCTGACAACATTCAAGCCCTCTTGGCTTTCCAAAACATTTCCTATGATTGCGGATGGCTTGTTTTCATTTAAAACAATGATGACGCATTTCATCTTCTATTTAATTGGACACTTATCATTTATTCAGGAAACAAGTGGAACAATTATGTTTCATATGGAGTGACTTATTGTTTAGAATATCTAGGCTATCTTTGTTGTAGCAGTGTAAAAGTGTTTTAAGCCTTTGTACTGCTACAACAAAATTTTCTCTCCTTTCAGTTTGTGGTTTTTCACTCAGTATTTTAGAAACCTTTAGTTAGTCCTTCAAAGTTCACGCAAATTGAATAATAATAGTACATCTTCTTATTCATATCTTCAGAATGAGTTTAATTTTTTAAATATGGTAAATAATATTTCTTGAACAGTTTTCAAATTTAAGTAAATAAAACACTTTTGTAGTCTACAACAAAGTTGTCACTCTTTCCATTTTGGGGTTTTCATTCATCATTTTAGAATCGCTTGGTTAGTCCTTCAAAGTTTAATTAAAATATATTAAATGATATTAAAATATTTAAATTAATATTAATTTTTAATCTATATTAAGTAATATTTCAAAAACAATTTCGAAATGCTTGAAAATAAAACATATTTATATTACTACAGCAAATTTTCATTCTTTTCATTTTGTGATTTTTACTCATTATTGTATTATAATTTCGTTAGTCAAATTACATAAACAAAACACATCACATAAACAAAAACTTAAACATAACCATAAAATTTATAAAAATAAGATGACATAAACTTAAAAAAAATAATATTAAATCTAAAATTCTTAATTTCAGAATGTATTTAAATTTTTTAAATGTATTAAAATATTTCTAGAACAATTTTCAGTTTTTGGTAAATAAAATGGTTAAAACCGAAATCAATTAATGCTAAAAATAAAATATTTAGTTACTTCATTAGTTACTGAATCTTTCAAGTTACTGAAGTTCATTAGTTACATTTAGTTACTCATTTAGTTACTGAATAAAATATTTAGTTACTTCATTATTTGAATAATAAATATGGTTGTTGTTATTACTGATGGCACTTTACAAGTTCGCTGATAGATCTGTCAGTGATTTAAGACGAGTGAGAGTCTCTTATTTTTTTAGGAGGGCCAACTAGGGGCCAAGTACACGACTTAGCAACTTCATTGCATCACATTCGCTTGCACAACTTCTTTTTACAGGCGGGAGCACAATCACACGCTTCACAGTTTTAACATATCTTACAAAGTGCTTTTAATATAGGAATTCGTTTCAAATTCATATGAAAGCTATACCTGAACATAATATTACAAATAGAATAATCAGAAATTTCGTGTTTTCTTTTGTTTTGTTAAAAAATATTTTATAAATATCTTGTAAGCTCGAGTTTTCGAATCTACATTTTAAACTACAAGTTAAGTGGATTCATTTCTTTTTACTTCTAAAACCCAACTGCCATAACAAGATCTAATTATACTCTTTATTACAAAAAAAACTAGTAGTTTAAAAAGATTTTTGTATACTAATATCAGTTCCAAACAATTTTTTTAATAAAAAAATTAGTGAAGCACTTCAGCTGTACAAAGAAAGACGCAGATCTTTGTTATTAAAGTGAATAAAATCCCGTACACTAAAATTTTAAGAAACAGTTTTTTAGAATTCCAATTAAAAATGACTTTTGCTAAAATTTCGCTATTTCATTTTAAATGACCAGCTTTTATTAAGAATTGACAACTATATAAGTATCCCTCATAAAATGATACACTATGAGGGGTACTTAAATTAATTTTTCCAAAAAGATAATTGCTTTCTCCCAAATTAATTTTTTAACGAAGCAATTCAGCATTTCTCGTTCAAAACCATATATAATTCCAAGTGTGCAGATAATTAGATATGCTTGATAAATATATGAAGCATGCGAATAAATTCAATTCCTTCTTTTACATGTGCACTTGATACAGTAAAATATTTGTAAAAATATCACAAAGTACTGTAAGGGTAATATATCTAGGGTAATTGTATGATTACAAAATGAATAAATACATGTATCAATAAACCTAAATTGTAGCATTTATAATCTGTATAAAATAACTTTTATAATCTTCATTTTGCCAAGTGTTTTAAGCTCGGCGGACAAGATTAGTTAATTTATTTTGAAAATAAAATTAATCTATTATCAAAAATCTGTACAAACTGTAATCTATCTGTACAAACATGGTTTACTTTTGATATAACTGTCATGAAGTTTCAGGTATATGTCAGATCTATAGATTGCATTAATTCCATTCTTTGAAAAGATTAACGCCAGTGAGATGAGCCTTAAGTTTTATTTGAGGCTGAAATTATTATTTTGCCATGCAAACAGGTTTTTCAATATAAGGAAAAATTAACTCATCTCTGAGCTGCACTCTCTATGAAGAGAGGCAATGATTCAAAATTATAAAAAAAAAAAATCTTCAAAGAGACGATCAAGTGTTTAGAAAGGAATAGAGGATGTTGGAGCTCAAATCAACAAACTGTCAGACCTGCTAGCCAAAATTGAGACTTCGAAGGCGAAATGCTCAGGCAGTCCTACTTTATATCGTATCTTTAAAAGTTAAAAGCGAAGGCAACCAGTATCCATAATTTTATTTTCAGAATGTTGAGGAGATTTTTTTTTTTCAAGGGGAAAAACAAAATAATTTTTTTCAGGCTTGATTACAAATAATAGTCTGCATTTCATTCTGGTTGCAATAAAATAATCTTAATCTAAAGTTTAAAAAAAAATCTAAGTCTTAAAATTGGTTGCGAAGATCCAATTTTTATTCTAGTAAACTTGGCAATATATATAAAGCCAAATTCGATTATAGTGAATCATTTTATAGAATATATCTATATACGATCACTCGCAAACATAAATGCGCTGAAGAATTCCTTAACATTTTCTTTTTATGAATTCAATTTGCTTCTTTCGCCCAGAATAAATATGTTTGAAAATTGCTTGTCAGCTCACACAACAGAAATGATAAATGGCATGATTATTAGAGGCAATAACAGCATCGGCTGAGCAATATTTTTCCAACTATCTTAAAATGCTGTCAAAATACTTCTGCTCTTGTATTATCTTGCATCACAGACATTTCATAGCGTTTTTTTTTTGTACACATTATATTTATTTTTCCATTCTCGGAATAATAAGAGACAATTGTAAATTATTTTATTCGAAAATTTGTGGTGGGATATATATTGTTTAGTTAGAAAACTTAAACCAACTACTCTGATGATAAAGTGCACAATTTGCATTAAAAAAAATGCACATTTTTAGGTAATGGAATTGTATAGTTCTTTATAGTCTTTTATAGTTCCTTTTATTATTTACCTTCAAACTCACAATTTTTGCATTAGTTTGGAGATTGGAAAAAAATAAATCAACGCCTGCTTTCTCTCCGAGTAATGTATATGTATATATGTAATAAGGCAAATGTAATATGTAATACATATAAGGCGTTGATTATTATAATTTAAGTCAAATTATTCAGAGCGCTCTGAAGCTAATCCAATCATCCAATGAAACATAATTTCACTAATGAATAATAAAAACTATGTGCTATGTGTATTGTTACATTTTTTCAATAAGTGGCGCTGGGTCAGAATTGTAACCTTTTTTTATTGATGAAGCAAAATATAACTAATTGTCCCAGTATGTTGCTACGATTTATTTTTTAACTTCTTTATTCCACCGATAAAACAGCGAGATAGTTTCCAAAATCTGTACATATCTTACTGAAGACAGTAAACAATTTTACATTACTCTCTGAGATCAAACTTTTTTTAAATGGCATTTCAAACAATATCGTTTAAGAAGTGGTTACTTTCAAATATTGTGGCAATAACAATTACCAGATATTATACCATGTGATTTCTAATTCCTTAGTTATATAAACGATTCTTTGTCTAAAAGCAAATGTCAGAGTAATTTTGATTTGCAGTACAGCATATAAAGTTTCACTCTAAATCTTATTGGACACTTCGGCTGTGCTTCTGAAAACAAAGTCCTCAGTTTGGAATGTTCAATCAAAATATTGGAAAATTCACTGGATATGCATAATATTGTTTCTGTTTATTTGCGACTGCGATGTGACAAATTTTTATTTTTGTTTCAAGATGCAAGCTGCCTTTCACATGACACTATCTTTACTTTATTTGACAAAAGATTTCAAATTATCACCTTAGATATTGAATTATCACCTTAGATATTCAAATTATCACCTTAGGTTTGTAATGCAAAAATGTTTCCAATTTAGCCATACCTATGTAAGTACTAACGGAATCGGCTTTTTTTTAAAATGGAAAACAAAAAAAAAAAACCCGGTAAAAACAGAGTAAAATTTGAATTGAATTCCAAGAGTGTACTTTCTACTCATTTTACGCGGAAATTTTTGATTTTAATTTGTTCGATCTGTTTTCATTGAATACAAGCATGTTTATTTTAAATCGAATTAAATGATTTTATTATAAATTAATTAATTTTTTTACATTAAAATATTTTAAATTTTATTTTAAATCAAATAACCATAAACAATTATTCAAATACTAATTATCGCCATTCTATATAAAGAAATCACCCTATTCTATCCAAACATTTAATTTTCAATCCGTTGTTAAAGAATTTCTGTATATTTATCTTTCTTTAACATAAAATTTTGAATAAGCTCATTTAGACTAAAATAACATTTCTGAAAAGGTTTAACCTTCCAGCGGGTGAGGCCGTCATACCAACATGAAAGGTCGCGAGTATTTCTCACTTACGCTATACTACATTTTAAATTTTCAAAAGCATAACTACTAAAATTATGTTGCAAATAACTTAATATTAATAAATACAATTACTTTAAACATTTTTTATTTAAAAAGAAGCAGAAACAATATAAACATAGATTGCAATAACAATGTAAAATGAACACAGGTTAACTGAATTGATTTAAAAATAATGCAAATGAAATTGCTGATATTTTGATAGAACAATTTACATATAAAGTATAGAAGTGCAAAAATTACAGAATGTATGTATGAAAAGGAAATTGTAGTTGACAGTTAGATATGAAAAGGAAGAATATAGTTTCACTGTTATTTCAATGCAGCGTTGCAATTTGAGCAAATGTGTTTAGTGGGCTCCAAATATATAAATTTCTGTCAAATCTCACAACTGAACCTCGGAATTCTTTTCTTTTCGGCAGAGTTTGCATCTTTTTTTCCTGACGTCACATCTTCCACTTCTTCAATACTTAGTTCGGCCTTTCTCTTTAGCACCTCTAATTTTAGCTCACTTTGTAGAGACGTGGATGCTTTTTTTCAACATTTTCTTTCGTAAGTGCATTTGTCAACAGTCGTCAGTCTAAAAAATTTCGGATTTATTTGTAAAATCATACAAAATCAGATGTAACAAAAGCTTTCCTGAACGGTCTCGCGTATCTCTAAAATACAAATATCTGATCAGCAGAGACCTATTAACGCCACAAACTTAAGACGACAATTGAAAGTAGGTCAAAAGTAGGGAGACAAATACCCAAAGACAGGCGTTCACAGTGCCACCAGACCTGAAGGTATAAGACGAAATTCATCTCTAGTGTATTTCTCACATAAGCGCGCCCGCTGGAAGGTTAAACAGCTAGGCTTATTTGAAATTATTACAGGCATTATTTTATCAGGTATTTGAAGGTCCCTAATGTTAGATTTCTCAAATATCTCATTAGGACTTTCATTTGTAGAATTAAGCTGGAATGAAATATATTTGTACAATTACCTTGTATTGTACAAAAATTTATGATTATATTTATAATTTATAATTAATACTTTTGTGTCTCATGATTGTCGCTCTGCAACATGATTGTTTTTAAAAAAAGCAAAAAAAAAAAAAAAAAAAAAAAGATGTAAAAGCACTTTGAAAATACCGAGGATGTTGAACCGATTTATGAAATGGTGAACATAAATTATGAAACCCAATAAGCATTTTACACAAAGCCCAGGCATTCAATATAATGTTAAATTGCAAATCAGATTTGTATACACATGATACAAATTATTTAAAAAAAAGCATTGATTCCATTATAATCGATTATATGTAAATGTGATAGGCAATATGATGATGAAATGCGCTCCGAAATTATGTTTGTTTCCTCTACCAGTAGTGTGTGTTTACTAAAATCCAATGATACATATTAATAAACAAAATGCCATCAAAAAGTTTTTACCACGGCCCATTTCTATCATTTAAAATTTCTTATTAAAATGATGATTAAAGGATTTCTTATTAAATGCTTAGACATTTTGTGGAGTCAGTTTCTAAATAAATAAAATGTTTGAATTATAGTTTTCTCTCCTACTCAGCCTAAATAGATTTTGTCATTCAATAGATATTTTGCTTAACGGCTACGAAAATTAAGTAACATTTTTCACATTTCAAAAAAAGAAAGTCTAGGCCTAATGATGTGTTTTATTCATTGCTGACGACATATATATTGAAATCATAAGATTAGCATTTAATATTCCTTAGTGTTGAAGTAAAATCTGGAAACTGATGTAATAAATCAAGCATGCTAATAAATGTAAAGCAAAATCTAAAGCAATACGAAAAAGTAACTAAAAAATAATCAAGCAATACGAAAAGTAACAGAAAAGCAAATAATCAAGCAACATGAAAAGTCATTAAAAAGCAAATAACAAAGCAAAATTACTAAAATAGTATGAAAAGTAACTAAGAGGCAACTAATCATCTAAAAGATTAAATGCGAAAAGTAACTGAAAACCAAATAACAAGCAAAAAAACTAAAACGATAAACATTAGTTTAGTAATGATAGCTACGAGGTATGAAAAATAATAAATGATGGTATATCACCAAGTTAAAATATACGAG
>JAPMOQ010067357.1:764259-818416 GCA_026543055.1 Argiope trifasciata | reverse complement strand
ACTAGGTTCATGATTACCCACATTCGTCGTTTGACTCTCACATCGTGCACTTGGCCTTGCAATAATTATGTAAAAAATACATTATTTATTTAACATATGAAAATTGCCTGTAATTATTAATATATCTTCTAACGTGGTTTCACTGAGATTACTTCTGTTGTCTCGTAGAGTAAATTTCAAACCTGAAAACGCTCTTTCAACACTAACTTGTGTAGCTGGAGCTGCCAAAACCACCATTGCAATCTTATACAAGTGCGGATATGTAATTTTATTCTCTTCCCAGAAATCTAAAATATTATGCTTTATATCAAGCCTTCGTACATTGTCAAAATTATTTTAAATGAATTCAATGTCAATCTCGGTAGAAATAGAGGTTCTATGTGTTTTTATTCCAGCCAATTCTTTAGTTTTTAAAAAAGTCTCTAATGAAATACTACTATTACGAAACATTTGAATCGCCGCCATTACCAAACACCCATTTGATGAGCAGAAGATTTGATAGATGCTTCATGCTACGTCACTTAGGGCCTCTCCTGTCTATTTACTCCTCCCTGATCTAAACAGTCTATACAAACATATAAGGATGATCGCATGCTGAGATGTGAAAAATAAAATATAACTCGATATTTTTCTTAAAAAAATCATATATACTTCTAGTTTAATCAACTGAATTAAATATGTCTTCTACAAGTAGTTTCATGCGAAACTGAAACAGAAAAATACTAGTGAATATCAAAATAGGAAATCGAGAAGCAGTATACATGTAATGATAATTATAAAGTTGACGTTAAATTAGAAAATATTGATAAGTTGGTAACAGTAACAAAATGACTGAAAGATATATCGAACCGAAATAAACCGATATTTTTTTCGGTTCAGTTCCGGTTTTCGTTCCGACCAAAATAACGGTTTTTTCCGGTTTTCGGTTTTCGGTTCAGTTCCGGTTCGAAGCCCTGGTTGCAAGTATGTGCGTACATCATTATAGTATACCATAAGCTGATTTAGCAACATGTTGTGAAAAAAATTGGGAAAACGCAAGGAAAACACAAAACTTTCCATAGCACTTCATCAATTTTTAGGTTAATTACAAAACAATGTAATGTTATCAAATGGCATTTTAACTTAAGAAACAACTCTAACTAAATCTTCTTTTGTTAAGATGATAGATTAAGTACGGCGTATTTCAATCTGATGAAAATTTGAGGGATTAAGATTTCACTGAATTATAGTCATGCATTGTGAATATCATTGCATTATGATATATGAATATAAATGTCATTACATTATGACATATTAATGTAAGTGTTGGGAAATGTTTTTTTATATTATCTTGAAGTTTTGTTAAAATTTTAAAGAATAATTAGAGAAAAGAATTCAATCTAATTAGAACAGAAAAAATTAACTCCCATAGCTGTTTCTAAATTATCACCATTGTCATTTATAATTAATTGCCTGTAACTTCCCTATAGATTTAGCAATAATATTTAAGATTTAAAAATATATAGTATTTAAGCAGTTTCGTTAAGTCGAATTCGTTAATACTATGAACAGATTTTTTAATTGGTGAATTTTTAATATATTTTTATATCAAATAAAGTGATGAAGAATTTTTGTGTTTAGAAATTTTATGTATGCAACAGTGTATCAATGTTTCTAACAGTTTTATCCATGCATATATTTAATTCATTTTTTGCATTATTTGTCTCGTTTGACTCTCTTTTTTTAAAAATCTGAGGAAATTTGGTGGCCCGCTACCTCAATTTTCTTTTAGAGTATCAAATTATTAAAAGAATTACTTGCATTCATTTATTTTATGTAATGATCACAAAACTCGAAAAACGCATCCTGCTATAATCCTACCAACTATTGATTTGGATGTAATGTTCGCGTTACAAGGGAAAGAGGGGTGCAGTAGCTTCTAAAGGTAAGGTCACTTGAACATCAGAGTGCAGAGGTCTAAACTTCTAGCTGAATGAAATTGACACTCACACACTCATTTACACAACCCCTTTCACAGGAGTGCTCTATCACACACTTCACAGATAGAGTACGTGTTAAATAACAAGCATATACGAAGCAGGAGTCTCTTATAAATCGCGCTAACTGTAGGTCAGAACGTCAGCCTACCAACAATCTTGCATATACGTAAATAAATTTTTTGATATAGTCATCTGTCAGCTACAGCCTTGTGGAAAAACAACACGTAAAACATTTTTCACATATTTAAGTGGACTATTAATTAGAATATAAATTGGAGTAGAACAAACCAGCAGAAAACTTTTTAACAAAAAAGTCTTAATTTTAATCGACTATCATTAACTCTACCTCCTCATCACGAAATGTTATTAAAATATACAACACCTACGAGATATTTCCTAATCTATCTTACTCATAACACTTACTAAATAAGCTGCTTTTTCTTCCAGTTTCCGTGAATGTGGTACACACCCTCTAACTTTTTTAAAATAAAGTTCAGTGAACCAATAACATTCACGCCCTTCTCAAAAGAAACGAACATAATAATGAATGTTAATACATTAAAACTTGCAGCATCTTCACGCAATTCCAGCGTTTCCAAACATCCGTTGCGAGTCTGTGAGTAACAGAATCATAATTACCTTGGATGACGTAAGCGTTAATCAGACTGCTTAATCTGGTGCAGGTGTGTCGTTCCTAAATGTGGATATATTGTTCGGTCACCGAAAAATTATTAAGCAGTGATTAATGTTCGCGTGTTGGGGTCGTTTTGAAATACGTCTACTGTTAACTGCAGAGGAAATTTTAGGTAAAATATGATGAATTTTTGAGGTGAAACTCTTTTGAAGTGAAATCTTTTATAAGAGTGAGAGTGAGAAAGAAGGGAAAATTCAATTTTATGTCGTTATGCAGATGAGAACCTGCTGCAAATTGCATTTGATATTTTTGCTTGCCTTAGATATATTTAACGCTGTAGTATATTCTATATATTACATTTAAATATTGTAGAATATTCCTTTTTCCTTATTAGGAATATATAATATAATTTAGATTATGTCCACCGTAGTCAATAATTGAAGCATTGCATAATAATTGAAGTTTTGCATACAGAATTACAAACTTGATGATCACGCAAATATCATCGCAAAAAATATTAGCTGTTTTCTTTATGCATTATGGGAAATAAAATAAATCGAGAATATATATATGTGTGTGTATCAATCTAATTATGTAGATGAGTGGTTTAAAAGAAGAAAAAAGGTGTAAATAACACATTATAAAACACACAAACACACACACACATATATATATATAGCTATTTTCTTGAATTTTTACAGAAATATCCTACTGATATTGATGCTCTTTAGTTACTGCATAGTATATAACATTAGTTGAGTGATATATATGCCATTATAAGTCTTTATTTGCTAAATTTTGCATCGAGAACTATACAAAACCAGCTTCATTTCAATAATATACCTGCCATTTATTTATAGTTGTTTATTCTGTGGTATGGTAATAGCATGTATTTATAGAATTTAAAAATGTATCATTTTACTAATATTTTCTTATTTTTAGAAATTTGAAATAACACTGGCATATATTATTCATGAGACATGTTCAAAACTTGATATAATTCCAGAAAATATTTTTTGGTAATCGATAACAAGATTCAAAATTTCAATTTTAATTTTGTGTTGTTTTTTTTTTTTAGTTTTTACTTCTAGAATCGATTTAAATTACGAAAGAAGAATTGTATTTCGATCATTACATTTTTATAAAATTTTCACTGTAAAAATACTTCAAAACTATTTTTCTAAACATCAACATTCTAACATTTTAAAACATTATTTCTAAAACATTCAGATTTATATAACCTATTACCACTGCCCATCACCGCCAGGTTGCCTCGGACGTCCTACAGACTTTAGGTTAATGCCTATATACTCTCTCATCCTATACTATCAATATTGTTACAAAAGGATTCAACGGCCGCTCTTTTTAGTCTATTAATGATTAGGTCATTGTGAATGCCATATCTTCTTGTATTTATACCAAAACTGTAGGGGGTTTGATAGTCCGTAAGTGTTCACTAAATGTGCAAACAAATCTTCTAGCTATTTTCATAGCCAGAGCTTTAATTCTTCTCTTCGACACATTAGATTTCAGTTTTCTGGGCATTTCGAAAAGCAATGGCGAATCAAAAAGTTAAAATTAACCTAAAAATGATACATTTAAAAGTATAAGCATGAACAAAAAATATTTAACTAACATAAATACAATTTAATAATAAAAACACACAACTGATCAAAAAATAATTTATTTACATTGTATACCAAAAACCATCATGTAAAACAAAACATCAAATCAAGTCTGTGTATTTTTAAAATGAAGTCAAGTCTATGTTATTCATCTATCGAGATTGAAATAGCAAGTATTGAAATTGACAAAGTATAATACACATAATTTTTAAACTTTTAATTTAAATGAAAACACAGTTGTCAACAATCACGCTTGAACTTTCAACGCCAGTTGGCTTAATGCAAATGCGTGACTTTCCTCCGCCAGTTGGGTTAATGAAATGCAGATAAGAAATTTTTAATTTCCTTTATTCTGTCTTATTTTAATTTAAAAGTACTTCAGTATGAATCCGAAAGATGGATTAATTAAAAACATTTGAATTTAATACATCAAATACTAAGGTAATAAATAGAATTGTTTGAAATAATCTATCGAAATCAGGCAAAGCTTAATTTGATCACTGTAGGGAAAATAAACTGGAGCTTTACTTATCTTTGGCGGGATTTGATCCCAGCTTTTTGGCGCGAAACTTAGTTTTTAATTAATAAAAAAATCAACCACTGAAGTAACCGGAATAAAAATATAGTCTATGTTCTATTCCTGATTGTAATCTTCTTTGTGCTAAATTTCATCCAATTCCATTCACCCCTTCTGCCGTGATAGAGTAATAAACATCTATCCATCCAAACTTCCATATTTATAATATTTGTATAGATTTCTTGCACGACTCCTTGCCTGTATATATATCAACAATATTATATTGCAAAAGATTGTCAACAATTTTTAAACAATAATGGTGCTCTCTGGTTTATAATTAAAAAATATTTTTAACTTCAGTTTTTTAGTTGCATTTAACCTTTTTTTTTCTCTTCTGATGTAAGGGAATAGGACATGTTCCCATGAAAATCTTGTTTAATTTAAAAATTAAATTTATTTATTCATTATTCAAAAAGCATGCATTGAGTGTTATGCAAACAAACTATGAAAGAAGTTCAAATATTGCAATAAAATAAATTTTAAAAAATCCTAATGCAAACCGGAATGATGATGCAAATGAAGAATGTCAACTCATAAATGAATAAAAAACTTTATTGCTAAACTTACTGCCAAAAATAAATTTTAGCAGTCTATACTTATAATAAAGCTCAATGTGTGTGTGTGTGTGTGTGTGTGTGTGTGTTGGCGCTCTACAGGCCAGACCGTTGGACCTACAGCTACCAAATTTGGTAAATGTATACCTTGGATGTCCGGAATGTGCACCTCGGAGCCCTTTTTTCGAATTTTTAATTAGAATTTGAATTAATTAAAATTTAAGAGAGATTTCGACGTTTTTCCGCTATAACTTCCGAAAATATGATCGCATAAACATGATTTTTACATCAATTAAAAAATTAAAAAATTAGCCTTCTAGTGGTATCAGTGTTTTAATGCATAACTTAAGCTTCTATTTTTAATGAATTTTTAAAGAAATATTTTAACCATGTTTTTTTAGCACGTGACTAGATAAAGTAAAAGAATGCCGGAAGTTCAAATTAAAAAAATTACCATCGCAAAATAAATCTACAGAAATGCAACTTTCAGCACGTGACTGGATAAAATAAAATAAATATAAAATGTGATATTTTCTTTAAAAAAGAAATGCAAAGCAAAGGTTTCTACAATCGTTTGCAATATCTATATCATTAACTCAATAAATCTTCTTTATTTACAGTAAACCTGATTGAATTTAGAAAGGATATGCATTGAAATCCCGACTTAATGGCATATTTATGCAATCGTTTGCAATATCTGTATCATTAATTTAATACTTTTTTTCCCTTTCTCGCTTTCTTTAAAAAAAACATATTTAATATTTTGCCAACATAATCGAATTTTTTTTTAAAATTTTGGAAGCATAACCGATGGTTAAAACTGATTGATTTATAAAATTAAGAATATTATTAGGCAAAGGTGTACTTATAGAACTTTCCGTCCATCATCTTAAAGAAAATATTAATTTCAGGTCAATCAATGCCCGGAATTACTTCAAGAATTGAAAATTTTAGAACGCTTTCCTCATGGCGAACCAGCTGGTCGCCAAAGGCGGCTAGTCATTAATAAAGAAATAAGGATACTAAAATTAATTTTTGTTTACCTCGCATTGTACTTATTTTACTTAAAAATAGAGCACATTTTTTTATAATCATTCTGATTTCACACTTCAGGCTCTTTTATAAACTAAGAATAAGAAAGCGTATATTATACTCCCCCCTCCCAACTCTCAGTATTTTGTAGGAAATGACTTGTTCCGAGAAGCCGAAAAGATAAATGGCTTTTAAGTAGTCCTAATCTGTTTACTTGCTTCTAATAATGCAGATACTTTAAAGAAATACCCAAAATTGTCAAATGGAAATCCTAATGTTTTCTTCTGTTTAGTTACGGAATTAAAGAAAGGAAAAAAAGTTTTCTACTATAGTAAATAAATTGGTAAACTAATATAGTAAATAAATTAAAATAATATTTTTAACTCGAAGGAGCCACCACGATAGTGAGGGTGAGAATTAGGCATGTACTTATGCAAATTATTCTTTCCTACTATTCGATCAATTTTCTATTATTGAAGCTGGTTAAAAGCCTCAACTTCAGCGACGAAACATTCCTGTTTGTTCATCGCATAATACAACGAAAAAAAAAACATGTCTAATACAAGGATAAGAATTTGAATATGCAATCTATTTCTGATGTGATGTGGTAATTGTTGTGAGACTTTTACAAGTCTAATTGGCAATAATGAGCCATACATTCCCATTATGGATTTTTTTTTACATGGCTGATACATTGCTTGTTGATATAAATTTTGTGATTCGGAGTCCTGGCCTAGAGGTAGCGAGTCTTCCCCGAGAAATAAGAGCCCTGAATTTGGGTATTTTGATTTTTACCCAGTTGTTTTACCTATGCGATGTGTAAAAGAGTCTCTCGTAAAAATTGGTTGTGGGAGCGAGCGTGTGAGTGCCTTTTTCATATGAGTGAAAGTCATATTTTTTGCCTCGGGTGATTAGGGGTCTTTACCTTCAGAAAGTACTGCATCCTCTTTCTCCAAACTCTTGAACTTGATTTGAATGAGTTCAATTCAAAAGGAATAAGCAAATAACAACATAAATGTAGACAATAACTACAGAAAGAAGAAATTTGTACTGCTTAGAAATTGTTACACACGCAAGCAAGAGGAGACGGCGTCAAGGAGAAAACAGTTTGCATTTTTAAACCTCGTTTTATTTCATCACGGAAAAGCAGACATGTTTAGAGAAAACTTGGGTATCTCCATTATTACTTTCAGAATATTTTTAAATATTACTTTTAAATATTACTGTTACTCAGATACCACTGAATATACACTCATGGAAAAAAAATTGAATACCAAGAAAAAATTATTGTACAGTAATGAAATTTTAGGAATACATTTGTCTAGGTAACATATTTAATTGATTAAAGTTTCAAGATCACAGGTAGAGCCATTGGCGAGAAGAGCCATTTCAAATGTAAAATGTTGGTACATTAGTAACCGGTCTAACCGCCAGAATTTTGGATGCAAGCATACAAACGTGCATGCATTGTGTTGTGTAGGTGTCGGATATCAGTTTGTGGGATGGAGTTCCATGCCTGTTGCACTTGGGCGGTCAATGCAGGGACGGTTAATGCTGGTTGTGGATGAGGCTGGAGTTGTCGTCCAATGATGTCCCATGTGTGCTCGATTGGAGAAAGAACTGGTGATCTAGCAGGCCAAGGCAACAGGTCGACACTCTGTAGAGCATGTTCGGTTACAACAACGGTATGAGGGCGAGCGTTATCCTGTTGCAAAACACCCCCTTGAATGCTGTTCATGAATGGCAGCACAACAGGTTGTATCACTAGACTGACGTACAAATTTGCAGTCAGGGGGCGTGGGATAACCCCGAGAGTGCTCCTGCTGTCATACGAAATTGCTCCCAAAACAATAACTCCAGGAGTAGGCCTTGTGTGTCTAGGCCATAGACAGGTCACTAGCAGGCGTTCACCTGGCCTCCTTCTAAGCAACAAACGGCTATCACTGCGACCAAGGCAGAACCGGTTTTCGTCAGAAAACACAACAGATCTCCACTCCATCCTCCAATGAGCTCTAGCTTGACACCACTCACGTCGCAAACGGCAGTGGTTTGGAGTCAATGGAATGCACTGTACAGAGCGTCTGGCTCGAAGCTGTCCTTGAAGTAACCGTTTTATAACTGTTCGTTATGTCACTGTGGTGCAAACTGCAGCTCGAATTTCGGCTGCAGACGCAGTACGATTAGCCACAACCATACGCCGAATACGACGGCCTTCCCTTTCAGTAGTACCACGTGGCCGCCCGGAACCTGGTCTTCTTGAGGCAGTACCTTCCCTTGACCACTGCCACCAATACTCATGCTCAGTGGATACATTCCTGCCTAGTCTTTCAGAAATATCGTGGAAAGAAAACCCACCTTTTCGTAGCCCTACAACACGACCTCGTTGAAACTCAGTGAGCTGTTGATAATATCTTCTTCGTCTTCTCAGAGGCATTCTTGACGAACATTAACCCAGTACGTCAAATCTCAACTGTAAATAATGATCACGAACCTGACAGTGCTTATTTAAAGCAAACCTCATTTGCATGTTCATAGTGTCGCTACTAGCGCCCCACTTACGCGCGTAGCTCGAAATTTGGATCGACGTCATCTTTGAGATGTATAAACACGCCTACCAAATTTCGTTTATCTAGCGCAGCTCCTTCCTAGTGTTGGGATTTTTTTCCCATCAATGTATGTAGATATGTTTGCTTATCAAAGGGCCCGGAAGCACTTCCGCGTCTTGCGGTAAGAGGAAAATAATCTTTATATATATTTAAATAATATGAAAGCATTTAACATTTTTTGGAAGCAGCAGTGACAAAAACCGGAGAAGACACCTTTCCTTTTTCAGTTTGTTTTTTTTCCGTCTCTCTCCCGGGAGCAGACATATTTACAAAAAGGGGAGGAAAAAGCAGGTCCTCCACAGGGCGCGCACAAGCAGAAGTGCGGAAGAATAAGAAATTAATTATCTCTCGTCTTACATAATAAATTTTGAAATTGAAAAATGAAAATGTTGTTCAATGCGCAAATATAATTAATCAATTGGCGCAGTATGGTCAGAATAGTGCGACATTAATATCCACGAATCCAATCCAATGCAATCCAGGAGTAATCAATTAAATAGAGAAATGGAATTGGATAAGGAAATAAGACAATATTTTAGAATGACTTTGATAGGGACTAAATTAAGGTAAAAGTTTAGAAATTAATTTGGCTTTGAATTAGATTTTAAAAGAAAAAAAGGATGCTAAAAGAATGTTAAGGAAAAAATAATTTGAAGCATTATTAATGCAAGTGTATTCTAATATTCTAAAAAACTAACCTAGTAAAACATTTTCGACATAACTTATCATTTCATAAATTCAATAAATACACTAAAAATTTTATATTTTGAATGAAATTTTTGTACTTTGAAGTTTAAGCTAATATAAAAATAGCAAATCTTGGAAGTAAAACTAGTCATAACCGAATTACTTTTAACAAAAATGCTCCTGAAAATAAGTGTTGATTCCATTTTATGATTCATTAATAATTAGATGAAAAAAATACTCCCTATCTCTGATTCAACTGACAGCTTGAAATAAACGATTTTAATCAACGATCATGTTTCCTGAATCTATTTTTAAAGCTCTTGGTATTAAACATGAAGTTCATACACGCTTATCCTTTCGTACTTAGTGCTGCCATCTATGATCATTTCTATACTGAAATAATTATGATTAAACTTTTGATATAGAGTATTAATAATAAATTTAATAATTCAACTTCGGATTTTTAAAATTCTTGATGCCAAAATTGAATTAAAATTTAAGCCTACTTCGATTTTACCAGCTACTTATTTTAGCATTTACTGACTAATATTTACTTTATTTTGAGAATCCGGAATATCAAATAGTTAACGTACGTTTGCAAAAAAAAATCTTATATTTCCTTCATTATCGTAATAGATTTGATAGTATTCACTTGTTAAAATATTTTACTGAACACCGCAGAGACTGTGAAACTGGTCTTGATATCTAAAATAAGAAATTGAGCATTTGAGTAGAATTAAAATATTTTTTCCCCTTCGATTTGAATATTGTTTGATTTTAATTTCTCCTTATGAATATCTATCAGTTTTGCTTACTCTATAGAGACGTCGAGCATTAATACAAAGTGCAGTTCTTCTAAGATACAAATATTTTTTACAAGAATGGTTCAAAATTTTTATGAAATTCCCTCATATTAGTTTTAAATTGTAGTTTCACATATGGCGCAAAATACTAAACTTGTCCTTTGCATTTAAAAATTGGTAAACAAAACATAAACATGTCCGAAATACTTTAAATATATAGTATACATCTAATCGCAATTGAAGAGATTTTTCAAATAAGTAAGCATTAAAATTTATAGTTATATATGATGTCTAATTTATTGCAACTGAAATTTATATTTATTTTATATGAATCGGAGAATATTTAGTGTATTTTTATCGTTCACTTTCAACAGCTTTTGTCATTAAATTTAAGGAATAAATGTCAGCTTAGAAGAAGAACGCCATTAGCCAACTTTAAAATAAAGGGTAGTTAATTATAATTATTTCTCCTTTTCAGTACTAAAATGGGGATTTCAATGTAAAAGATGTATATTTCCTACCTAAATTCTTCTGAATATTTTTAATAAATCTATTATTGTAAAAGCGTAATCATGAATTGTAACATGTATTGTTCAAAATATTATTTGCTTCAAATTTTAGCTCAAGCTCTTATTTTACTAGTTGTAAAGACAAAAGTGTCGAAAGTAAATATATTGTTCAGAAATGTTAAAAGATTTATTTATTTCGTAAATACCGGTCAGTTGAAGGTAATAGTTTTGGTATTTAAAATTTGAAATTTAAATTGTTTGAAATTTAAAAATACTTTTTGTTTACATGTTTCAGATATTAGCATACCTTCTCCAATTAAATAAAGGAAAAATACCCAAATTACAAAACCAAACTCTTCAATCAAACAGCAAATAACAAAATAAATTTTCACTTTCATGCTACAGTATTTATATATATTTTTTAATTCCAAAGAAAACTTGGAGAAGCTATTTAATAAAAATAATTTTTTGCAATAATTACCACTATAATTTATTTATTATTAGTTGATAATACAATATTTCAGATAATATCAAATAGTTGCAAATAAAAATAGAATGAAATGCAAATTAAAAAAAAATTCTTTGAAATTGTCTTCGAAAATTTTCTGGTGCATTTTTATTTCAGATTTTTTTTCTTCATAATCTTAAACTTTTCTTCGAAACAATGTTGGCCGTATTAAAAGAACTTATGTCCTCCGAATTAAGAGATTACAGCTTAGTTATTTTTAAATAATTGTAAACTATATTTAAAATTTTATAACATGTATTGAAAACATGTGCACAAACATCTTCCTTATTTTTTGCTGTTAGTAATTTTTAGCGCGATGGACTACTGAAGCATTTTTAAAGTAATAAAAGTCCTTTCCTTTCTTTGTTCTAAAGTATAAAAACTAGAAGAAATTATTTTAGAATTTATAAAAATAGTTAAATATTTATAATAACAAAGCAATTTCGCTCGCTCAAAATATTTCGAATGTATGCAATGTTTGAATAAAATCTTTCAGCTATTAAACCTAATTGATTTGCTATATGATAAAATATATTTATTTAAGATAACTTTAATGTACAATTATTGTGTTTTAAGTTTTTGGAAACCTATTAAATTATTACTTTATGAAATACGTTTGTACTTTTATTACGATTTCGTGTGTATTGAAAAAAAATCACTGAGATAGATAAGCCATTTATGGTAAAAAATGCCCACTCAAAACTTTTCAAAAACAATTAAATGCTTACATATTTCTTGTTAAAATTTTTTTTGATAACTTCTCAGCTCTCACAAAAATATTGATAAATTATAATATTGTCGAAAAATATTGAAATAATTGATCACCTATCCTAATTTTCGTGACTTTCAAAGAAGAACTATATGTAATTATATTTGAATTCAAAAGAGAATTTAAAGAAATTTTGAATATTTAATTAGAAAATTTGCTATTTATATTTATTAATAACTTAATTACATTTTGTTTGTAAATATACTAAAATTAGCATTTATTGCATTGATATATTCACCACTGATATAATATAAAATGAATTTCCTTATGATAATGATATTATAGCAACATAATAACATAGTTTTTATATCATTATTGAGAGTGTACAAATAAGAGAAAAATTCCTTATTTATTGAACAAAACTTTTTATTATCTATAAATTTTGATAACCCTTATTAATTTACAAATTATTTCTATTCTGACAGAAATGTGAGGTCATTGTTTGAACTTATTTCGTATAAGTTACACAAGTCTAGATAAGCACAAAACTGAAAATTCAGAAAATAAGGATCTAGAAGTAAAAAAAGATATTTCTTTCAAGAGGAACATTAATATAACTATAATCTCTTATTTGATTAATTTTAAGTTGTTAATATTTGTTATTCTGCTTATACAATCTTTAAAAAAATGCTGCAAATGATAAGAATAAGTTGATACAATAAGTTGTTCAAAAACTGTTAGTGGATCTAAATTAAGGCTGTCATTTATTACTTTAAAAATTGAAAATCGAATTAGTAATCAACAAATAAATTTCTTATATCTCAAATATATTCATCATTTTCTGCCTTGTTGAGGAATCCAAGAGTCTGTAAAACTGACATTATTCTAAGTTTCACAGAAGGGAACCAAGACTAATAGTTACCATCATTCATTTTAGAAAGTAATCGCAGATTCTTTCGTATATCTTTGTCGTTTTTCACAAACGATTCATTGCATCTTCTAAATATCACTTGTTTTGGTAATAACAATAATTCACCCATTTCTGATTCATATTTAATATCAGTAAACGACCTGAAAATGAAATCAACAAAAAATAGTGAACAATTCAGCTCTGGAGCTTGAATACTTTGATTATGAAATTTATTTCTGTTTCCACTGTAGATAAATGGTTTGGTGTGTATATTTAAATCATTGATTTTGTTAGTGGTATTGAGTTTAAAAGTTAAATTATGTTTACGTAATTTGTCATCATAGGTTAACACAAGTTTCTTCAATGAAACAGTATCTTCATTTGATGATTCCTCACGTTTTTCAAGCAAATACCTTGAAGCATATGATGTTTTCTTCTTTATTTCATCTGAGAAATTATTTTCCCTTAATTGCAATGTTGTTCGAAAGGTGTTGATGGTCTTATCACTTTTCAATTCATAATTGCCATAATTATATTCATTTCAATTACCATAATTCATTATTTTGTTAGGTGAACTTGTTACGACAGATATGCTGTATATTTTCAACAAATTATATACTGTATTAATCGGCGATGATAAGCTTGAAGCAGAGATGCTAGTAGCATGCATCTCTGTTCCTCTATCATCCATCAAAGACCCAGCAATGCGAAAATTTAAATCAGATTCTAATGATGATTCCAATTGATTCCCAATGTCATAATCATGGTCCTGAAAACCTGCATTATTTATCACACAACTCCCTTTTCCTTCCAATTCTAAATCAATCTCACCTTTGTAAATGCTGAACTCATGGAAAATACTTAAAGTTAAAGTAAAAATCCTTATAATTGCTTAAAAGGCTGTCAGTTATATATTGTCTCTCAACAATAATATTGAAATGACAACATCTCCCAGTGAAGAAGAGCTGATAGTGAATAAAAATCCGTCATTAACATAAAATAATAAAAACAAGTATATAAATATTAGGTTGGTGCGTATGAAATGTCGGATGATTCTCTTTACATGCGGACGTTTGTCTCCCTGTTTTCGTTATACTTTTGTCTTTGACATAACCTCATTCATAGTCGTATTGTCCATTGCCAGAGACTCATTTCAGCAAAATAGGTTTTCTCGAAGGTCTTCCCTTTTTTTATTTCTTTTGAGTTTATTGCCGATATGAATTCTGCCGACATTCGCGTCATTTTCTTATATGAGTACAAACTTGGTAATAGTGCTGCAAAAGCTGCACGCAACATAAACCAAGCGTTTGGGGAGAATACGGTTAACGATCGGAAAGTGTAGCGTTGGTTCGCAAAATTTCGGACTGGCGATTTTTCACTGCAAAATGAGCCGCGCGGAAGACCCAAAATGTCTGTGAAGAATGATGACCTGAAGGCTCTAGTGGAAGCGGATCCAGCCGTATCCACGAGGGAACTTGCTATCAGGATGAAAGTTGACCATACAACGATATTGAGACACCTTTCTGAGATTGGCAAGGTTAAGAAGATGGACAAGTGGGTACCGCACGCACTGACAGAGCGAAATAAGCTGGAACGAACTGGAATATGAAGTTTTGCAGCATCCACCATATTCACCGGATCTCTCGCCGACCGATTTTCATTTTTTCAAGCATTTAGAGCTGTTTTTAAGGGGCAAACACTATGAAAATGAAGACAGTCTAAAAAACTCGATATCAGAGTTTATTAATTCTAAAGACCAAAATTTTTTTAAGACAGGCATCTACGCTTTAAAATCTCGTTGGGAGAAGTGTATTGAAGCGAATGGAGCATACTTTGATTGAATAAACAGCTTTTGAAGAAAGATATGCAGTTTTATACAATCACTTAAGAATCCGACATTTCATACGCACCAACCTAATAAAAATAAGAATAAAATTTTCCTTTTTGAATGACTTATTTATAATACCTAATGGTGAATACTTAAAAATGACTGCAAAATAAAAATAATTAATATGCAAGCAAAAAGTAATTTTAACTTATAACCTATTTATAAAACTTTTCATTTTAAAATAAAATAGATAAAAAATAAAATAATATTTAAGCAAACATTTTATAGTTTGAAGTGCATTTACTAATCCTTATTATAAAAATAATACTATTAATTAAAAATATCGAAAAGAATATCTGAAAAGAACAAGGAAGATTTCAAATACTGAGTGTTTATAATTAAAGAAAAAAATGTGAATCGAAATGATTTAAAAATACTTTCTCTTTTATATTTTACAAATAAAACCCTGTAAAATATCAATATATTTATTTAGTAAAGAGAGAATTTATTCTGAAAGTTTTAGATTAAAAAATATATAACTAACGAATTCCTGGATTTGATTTTTAAGTGTTCAGTAATCTCAATGTGTTATTAAAAAAATATGCAAATAGTAGCAGCTGCCTTTTTTGATTTCAAAGTATAATAATCTGTATTCTTTTGAAGTGTCCTTCTTTTCAAAATAAATAAAAACTGTCATTAACTAAGCTAAATTATTGATTTCATATCATCTGAAGAATTAAAATTACGAAATTACGAAATTAAAATTACGAATAAAGAATATATTGGTTATAAGCGTTATCAGCGCTATCGTGGCTCAAAAGAAACATAAAGCAACAAAAGATTCACTAATTATGCGTTTAATTAGAAAATATAAGTAAAATAGGATTCAAGATATGTAGTTTTTTAATATGAAGAAGTAGCGTGTTATTTAACGTGCTATATTCATAGATTTTATATATATAATATTGAAACAAATATATAATACTAATACATACATATGTCTTAGAATAAAGAACATACATATGTCTTAGCAATAAAAGTATTAGTTCTCTACTTAGCACGTTTACGGCAATGTTCCACAAAATCGATTAAAGTCTTAAGCCATTTCTCTAATTCATTTTATCCTTAACACTTTCAGTGCTACCGAGGAATTATCTCGTCTTGCAAATACATTCGATTAAAGAATTCTGTAGACTAAAACTTGTGTCTTATGCCAATTTACATAGGTTGAACTTTTAATACATATCTGAAGAATATCTTTAAGCTCTTTACCTGACAAATTTTAACCCTCTGAAACTAGAAATTGGAAATATCCGCAAGGCGTGATACATCATCGGTAGGGTCCAAAGTGTTAACAATGCTGCTCTCTGCCATTGGTGAAGGAATTTTCAAACTCTGACAATGACAAATTCTGATTTCGCGAAAAAGTAAGATGTCTACTAGAACGATGTCTGCACATGATAACAGATGTTTTTATACTTTGTCTGCGATTGGCATTTCCCAATTTTTATTCAATCCTAAATTACAAGATTTTATGTATTTTACTCATTTGCAAATCTACATACATTTTATGATCAACTATTCCCTTACATATTTCTGAAATAGTCTCATTACACACATGACTGCTCACAATTTATAAAAAGTTCAAAGGGATATTACTTAGTATTTTTGTTAACTAATTCTCTAAATATTCACTTTGAATACCGAAAAATTCAGAGAGTTAAGGACCCAATGTGTAAATAAAAACTAATACACGGAAAATAAGAAGAATGTAACAACAGAAGAATGTTTAATCCATGATCCATACAAGGTGGATTAGAAATCTGAGCTAAATTTTCTCTGAGATTAAGAAATTATTCAGTAATTGTCTAAATTTTTAAGTAGACCGAGATTCTAAATAATCCTTGTTAATAAAAACAACTGTGTAAGAACTTAAATATTTAGTTACTAGCCGCCTTTGGCAACCAGCTGGTTCGCCATGAGTAATTGTCTTATAAAATTTTCAATTAAATCCCATATTCATAAGCCAAAATTTAAGAAATAGTTGAAGTTAAAAGATTCAGTTATTAGTAGTTAAAAAGTCGGTAACTTTATTCAGAAAAACTTTTTGAGTTTAATGCTCTAATAATTTATCAGTTAGGCTTCCAAAATATTAAAAATGTTTTTTTTCAGTGATGTTTCCAAAAAATTAAATATGTTTTTCAAAAAAAGCAAAAAAGAGAGAAAATGATTGAATAAATGATTTAGATGCTGCAAACGAATATAGAAACCTTGGGTTTGCATTAATTTTTTAGAAAATATCACATTATATATATATTTTATTTTATCCAGTCACGTGCTAAAATGTGCATTTCTTTAGATTTCATTTGCGATGGTGGTTTTTAGTTTATTTGAACTTTTGTCATTGTTTTCTTTTATTTTATCCGGTCACGTGCTAAAAAAACAAGGTTAAAATATTTCTTTAAAAATTCGCTAAAAATAGAAGTTTAAGTTATACCTTAAAACATTTATACCATTAGAAATTTTTAGAATTTTTATTAGAATTTTTTTTAATCTTTATAATTGATGCAAAAATCATGTTTGTGCGATAATATTTTCAAAAGTTATAGCGAAAAAACGTCGAAATTTCGCTTAAATTTTAATTAATTCAAATTGTAATAAAAAATTCGAAAAAAAGGGCTCCGAGGTGCACATTTCTGACCTCCGAGGTATACATGTATCAAATGTGGTAGCTGTAGGTCCGACGGTCTGGCCTGTAGCGCACCAACACACACACACACTGAGCTTTATTATAAATATAGATTAACTATCTTTACCTATTCCTGTGGAATAAAATTAATATATTATGGAAGATGGAATTTTTGAAAGTTTTTATTAAATTTTCATAAGACGATATGACAAAGACAAAATAATTTTTCGCAAGACTAGAAAAGGATTTTGTATTTTTATTCAAATTAAATTAATTAATTCCATACGAAATGCAAATTTAATTTATTTTTAGAAACATCTATTAAAAAATTTGAAGGAAACATTTAAAATTGTAAGTACAAATAAAAAATAATGAAAGAAAATTTATGCACTGATTTTTTCATGAAATTCCCTTTTATAATAACCTATACAAATCTACTGTAACTCTTATCTTCTGAAAGAGATTTAATTTAGTTGTAAAAAAAATTGCAAGTAGTTAATAAGCTTTAAACACAAATAATATCATCAGCTTAGCAAAAAAATATTGCTGAGAGTTTTGAATTAATTTCTAATATTTCTTCCTTGAAATCATGTATTTAATGAACGTATTGCTATATACGGAAAATTGTATGTGATTGCAATATTTAATGATTCTTGTTTATAAAATTCAAATATCCATGTCTCATAATTTTTGTTAGTATTAAAATATGATAACAGATGGCAGCACAAAACAAATATTTATGAAATTAATAAGTTTCAGCGACGCTTTCATTTATAAAAACATTAAAACTTTCAGATGAATAATAAACAAATTTTGAAATCTGACAACTTTTCTATTAAAATAGTTAATGCAATCATATAATATAGTGAAATATATAAAAAAATATTATTAATAATTATATTCTTTTAAGTGTCATGTGTTAAAATGTGAGGAGCTTTAAAGGAGTTTCCCCCCCTCAGTTGCAGCTTTAAACCAGCGGAATAGATATCCCAGAAATTTTCTCACACTTTAATTTCCTTTCATGTGTATAAAACTTTTGGGATTGGGAAAGCCACAATTCCTTGTATGTCATTATTGAAAGATAGTTATGAAATATGAAGCTTCTCAGGAATCTAGAATTTTTATATCATCTATGAAAAAGAGCTCGTCCTCAATTTAAAATTGTGAAGATTCTTTGAAAAAATACCTCAAAATTTTAAAATGAACCATGTCTTATTTAATAACAAATTATATTAAATATTAATAATATAAAAATATTAAATTGTAGTTTCACGAGCATAACAGTCATTATAATAGGCCCTAAAGTTTCAAGGTAAAATATTAACTTCAATTTTCATCACTTTTATCTGAAAATTGACAGTTATAATTCCATCTAAAATGAAAATGATGGGTTTTCCCCCATTGAAGTAAAATTACTTTCGTGTCTCTTAATATCTGAGTTAAAGAAGTGAAAGTTTCCAGGATATTTAATTTTGAATAGTATTTTTTTAAGAAAAAATCCTAAAATATTTCTCAACTTAAATATATATACATGCATATCAGCTAATATATGCATTTTTTAAAAATTTATTGCCAAATAAATTACCATAATATCCAATTACCCATTTATCAAACCACCAAATAATTTTAATTTAAACTCTTAATTAAAACTCTTAATTAAACTTTAATTAAAACTTTTGGATTATTAGCATTTTATACAAAATCGAGCAAATAGCATTTCAAATTTCATTTGGCACATAATCGGATGTTAACTTGATGACTAGCGTTTGGATAACCAATGTAACATTTTACACCAATAAATTTTATGTTCTTTATTTTTACCAAATTAAAGCCAAATAGACAGAATTATAGAAAAACAAATGATGTGCCTAGTTCTAAATACAAACTTAGAAAGAGGCAGAAATAATAAGAGGCAAAATTAGAAAGATAATTCGATATTATTTGAGTTGTGAAGGATCACTTCAAAATTTCTCTAGATATTTGAATTGCTTGATATAAAATACCTTACAGAATTAACAGCTTATTAAAAGATAATACAAATTTATTCAAATTAGTTTTGAAGCAAAAATTATTTCTTCTTACACTTTATTGGTCCATTTTATACAATATTTGAAATTTCATAGTCATTATTTAGTGCAAGAATTGCCCAGTGCTGCCATCTATAAGAAAATTAATAAGAAATTACTACTCTCATAATATCATTATTTTGATATCCTATTTACAATGAATAAAAAATAATTTTCAGAAAATTTCGATGTTTCATTTTCTTTTAAATTAAATTCATACCGCAGACAAAACAATTTGTAATTCTTAAATTATGTTGTAATTCTTAAATTATGCACTTGACCCCCATTTTTGTTTTAGGTAATTCATTCAAATTTAATTCTGTTTTAATACACATACAAGAAAAGTATTTTAATTGATACATGCAAATTTAATATATTAATAAAACTTGTTTCAAGTCAGTGAAAATCTTTACCCCAAAGATGACAATCCACAGTAGAGTGCAAACTTATAACTTACTGATCGATCGAATTCGTTCTGGTAAAATACTAGCAGATAAAAATATAAGCGATTAAAAGTTGCTGATGAATATTGCCATTTATACTTTATTCATTGCATACTTGATTTCGAGCTTCAATTATTTGTTGCCTTCAACTATTCAAAATTTACTAGGAAAACACCATCATGGTCTCACATGATGATAAAATGTACAACAAAACGAAATTTGTATATGCTGATGGTTTCCGAAGTCACTTGTTGCACGATAGAGATAATAATTTTATATCTTTAAAAGGATATTTCTTTCTACATGACAGCATTCGGATGAACTCGAGTAATCAAAGCGCCACGACAGAATCAGTGAAAAACGTGGTTGAGTCCTAAAAGCCATTATTAGCCACTGTTTAGCCAATCCCTCAAGTACGTTCTAACTTGGATAGTGGGTTGCCAAATCTTGCTATTTCTACCCTATCTTACTCCCGCCTGGTGGTGAGAACCAACTATCATACTAGAATTTTCTTATCTTCATTCCTGAGGTGTACTCTGGGGGAGAGATGACAGTTTATTTAGAACTCCGAATCAACAATAAACTTTTAGAGTACTTAAAGAAAAAAGATTTCAAAGAACTTGTCGCTCAATATAAATTGTACATGTTGAAGATTGGTAGATATGTTAGTCTGCAAGCAGAATGTATGATCTGTTGGTAAATTTTATTTTATCAATCAATGCTAATTCAATTTTATCAATTTATCTATTAAATCTATAGTTTTTACTAAATCCATAACAAATTGTTCTAGGTGCGGCAACATGTTGCATATGATTTCGTGATCTTTCTCCAAAATACCTTATTTCTGTATAATTTAATTATACTTAAACTATTTCGGGGAGTTCTGTACGAGAATAATTGATAGTCTCAAGTGTTGCAAGTTGAATATACATAATATGGATTGAGAAGGAAAGAAATTTTTTTCCCTAGTAAAGTTTGCGTCAATGTAAGTAAATCAATAGTCTAAGGAAATTGTGCTTCAAGTAAAAAAAAAAAAATTGTTTCGTCAAGCCTATCTGATTATATTTAAGCAAAGTTATTAACATTTTTTGTCACATTTTAGAAATTTTAAGAATTTATTCTTAAAATATTTAAATATTATTGTAATTTCCAATATATTAATATTTACATGCTTTCGGGTTTCCTACAATTTAAAGAGAAAATGAATGATAATTCGTGCTGCCATCTGTATTTACATAAATATCTGAAAAGTATTTTGATCTAATTTTTATAAACGTACAAAATTACAGAAAACGAAAATCGGAGGCACAGAGTTTTTTTTAAAATTAAATGTATAGTTAAAGGTGACTTTAAACTGTCTAAAATTCTAAATTAAACAAATTATATCTTCATAATTTAATTATGTTACTGGCAATATTTTTTACCACTGGTAAACTAATCATGAATATAATATAAACATCATGGAATCATGGTAAAATATAATATAAACTTTAACTTTACATGTTACCGCACATTAAATTTTGAAAAAGCGCTTTTTAATAAACCCAAAGCTGAAGAAATTAACAAAAAATTTTATAAACTGAATATTTCTCCCTGCTATTCAGAATGAATCTTACATTTGAAAGAACTCATTTTGAATTCGCGGGATTGAAAAGTCAAATAATATAATATAAAATGTTAGTTGGAAACAAAAATTGAAAAATTACGCAAATTTATCATAATAAATATGCTTAATTATTCGTAAATTTAATATAAGTTTAGTACACCTCATTTATTGTAACATTTACGATCTCAAATTTAAATTTTCTGTTTTTGATCGTCATTTAGTAAGATAATTCTTTCTTCTCTATTATAGTTAATAATTTAAATTATTTTTATCTTGATGGTTAATAATCTTAAATAAAACTGATAATTAATCCTAATAACCCTTAATCAAATATAAATTTAGTTATTTATATTTTTTAACTTTCATAGAAATTTTGGTAGTCCCTGTCAGAAAATTTTTGCCAGTGCTTTTATAGGTAGCCATAATTATGAATTAAACATTTGATTAGAAAGAATAATTTCAAAGATTTTATTTTTTGAGATTTAATTTAAACAATACTTTCAATCGCTAAATGCTTATGTCCTCAAAATTTGTTTTATATTCACTGCTTTTAGAATTTTGGGAGAGTAGATTAACAAGATTATCGATACCATTCCATTCCTTTTATTGGGAAAGGATAATATTTTTTGTTGCAAAATAAATTTAGCTTAAATATTACTTATCTTAATTTGACAAAATGTCCTTTATTTCTTCCGTATGATCGATTACTATATATTTTATTTTTCTTGTACGGCTTTGGAATTTATATTTGTTTTTCCACAAACATTAAATTTTGCATCCTCAGCTATTAAGAAATGCCAAATATATAGTATGAGAGGTACTAAAAATGGCAGATAAAAATGTCCGTAAATAAATCTTAAAGTCAGTTCAATATGCAGCTTACAATTCCTTAATCATTCAGACATTAGTAAAACTCTTATAATTTCATAGGTAAGTACGCATGAAAACATATAATGGATAGAGCATTCTGTATAAAAGAAAAGATAAGTTTAATTTCTTTTATCGTAAAATATAAATTTAACTGAAAAAAATTAAGTATCCATATACATAAACAATTTCAAAATTGTATGTAGAATTAGTTGTGAGTTAGTATTTCAGTTAGAAAAATATAGTCTTTAAAAAAATTAATATTAATTAAATTGAAATTTTTTATTATATTTAACCAGATATCAAAGCAAACACTATTGATATGTTAGTTTAGATTACATGATATGAAAATATTATATTAACCACAAAATATTAAAAGATTAAAAATTTTGATTATGAAATAGCAAGAAATTTAGATTGCATTATTGCTTTTATTGGAAAGGTTTATTTCAGTGATAAATGGAAGAAATATAGTAAATAGACATTTTCAATAAAGTTTAATTTATTTAACCACATTTTATTACAGATGTGAATAAGAATTGAATTATTATAAAGCCTTCCAGTTGATTTATTTGAGGTAGAAGCACTAAGGAACTCTAGAAAGAAAAAAAATTGAAATTAAAAAAATTAGCTTTTATAAAAATAAATAAGTATTCAGATCTGAGGTATAATGTACAATATTCATGATACTGCGTTTCCTTCCAGTTTCTAAATTTATATCTATTGTATTTCATAATATGTAGTTTGGAGTTCAGATAATTAATTACTTTCACCAAAGGTTTTGAAGAGCAATAGTTTGTTGATTCATGAAGACATACATGAAATTACGTGATGCTTTCTCACGTTTGCAACTAATTTCAGCAAATTTTCAATATTAATTGAACAATATAATAAGGAGTGAGTTGATAAAATACCAGAATCACTAAATTTATTTTAGGTATGTAAACATTTTCCCAGAACAAATATGAGATTTGAAATCAGATATATTTTGCGGATTGATATATATTTTAGAAATATTTTAGTTGTGATGGAAGTAACAAAAATTCAAATCTGCCCCTTAGGCTAAAGTGGACAAATTGGTAATAAAAGGATTTTTTTAAGAATATGATTTGCACTCATTTAACGATACTTGTAGCACGAAAGAAAGTAAGTCATATTACTGACCTCCTACCCGCCTTGGGCTCACGGATTAACCACAACAGCAACACTGGTGGGAAATGTGGTTGAGTTTTTATGGCTATCGTCGGTCATGGCACAACTCCCCCTTAGGGAGTACGTCCCATCATCGATGGGAGGGCCAGTGCCCTCACTTACTATTGTACCCACTGGGTTGGCGAGATCCAACTAAAATACCGGAAGCATCTCCTTTTGTGGTAATCCCCGTGGGCGACGAAAGAAGGCGAAGTTAGCCAATGAATAAGAATTAAAAAAGATAAAAATAGAAACGAAAGAAAAATAAAACATTTTATTGTGTTTTTCAAATTTCAGACAATCCATTTAAAAATTTTACATTTCCGTATTCCAATTGTCTTCAAACACGATCGCAATATTCATCAATAAAACTGAAACATTATGATCTCAAACTATATGCTTATTTCATTTTCTGGATCTTACAATTAACGGTATAATTCAAATCAAAAACACCATGCGGATGAAATAGTACTTAATTATGATTACTTGTATCATGAACGCTAGAAATCAATTAAAATAAAATTGAAAGGTCTAGGTAACCACGTAAACATGAAATAGATTTCGATAATTTTATCATAAACCTGTTGTATAGACAAAGATTTGTAAGAAAATACAAGCGTTTTTAAGGAAATACTTATTCACAATAATCACAAATGGTTTACTAGTTATTATTTACATGGTTTCTCAAAAACTGAGGGAAAATGAATTTGCTTTGATTTTCAAAGAAATATCTAAATCAAGATGTGACAAAGTGCCATTATGGATATAAATGATGTTAATTGAGCATTTCATATTTGTCACAATGACTAATTGATCTAGATTGTTTCATAATGACCCCTCATTACCGTACACTTTCATAGATCTTCATCTGTCGTGATTTAAAAAAATATATATGTTCTTGACTAGTCAACATATGATAAAAAGAAAGGATTTGAAATCAAAATGAAATAAGATATTGAAATTTAAAATTTAATAGGAACAATATAATACACAGGATATAAAGAATTCATTATTAATTTTCCCATATAGTAGGTACGATTCTGAATATAAGAGTATGTATCTACAATGAGAATGAAATTTTTAACACCTGAAATCATATAATTATCAGATTAACTTCTTCAAATATATTTAAAGACAACATTGGCGGAAAATTCGGGAATAATAGCATTTTTTTTGTATTTATATTATGCCTAAAAACCTTTGAAAATTCATAATGCACTGAAATTGGGATTTAATGTTAATCCGGAGCTTCTTAAAATTTGATCAATAATTGCAAGAAAAACTTTTAATTATGAAAAAAAAAACCCAATCTTTGAGCTTGCCTGATTTTGAGACGATAAAAAAAAAACAAAAAAAACCTATCGTTTTTCTAAATAAGAACTCACAATATGATGCGTAATCTGATACTTTAATGATTGTTTGAAACTGGTTTAAACTGTTTAATGTCTTAAATTAATTAAGACAATTCATAAAAATTCAGAAGAGGAATAATTTGGAGATGAAATTGCAACTTTCGTTGGCGACAAATTGTCAAATGTGATAATCTTCTACATTATTTATTAATAATCCTAAACGCTTAAATTTGATATCTCATAGCGATAAATTGCAATTTGCTGCCTAAGCATTTTGAGGTTTCAAGATCTTTTAATCTAAACAATCAAACGTTATGTTCTCACATGATTGAAAAAAACTTTTAGAGTCTCAGTTTTACATTTCAAATATCTTTATACCTTTTCAGGCATTTTTGAATATTCTGCTGAATAAAATCGTACTTCAACAAAATAAAGGAAGGCGAAAGTGGTCCATTAAAAGGTAGTCTGCAATCATTTCAAGAAAGAGTTCTTAAATACCAGAAAGAAATGCGTGTTCAAAAAAGAATATTATTTATAAAAGAGTGTAAGAGTTTCTTGTAACCATTTCCACCCCTCTTACTTTTGTAATACACAATCCATTAACGAAAGTGTCTTAAGAAGAGATCTCGCGATTCATTATTTTGTGTTTCCTGTCACGTCCACAACGGACCATTTTCTAGTGAGATAACGCCACTCTCAAGTGATTTGCCACCTGCAGGATTGTACCCCAGGTACCAGGAACTTTTAATGGCCTACCAGACATTTATATCGATCCCCATTTGATTCCGTTCGAGACTAAATGAGGAACTTCTTTATTATCCTAAAATTTCCCAAGATATGACTTTCAAATAACTGATATCGTTGCTATATTCACTGAGAATTTCTCTTGATATTCAATTCAAATCAGAGCTTGAAAAATTATCGTTATAACAGTGATCAATCTTAGCTAATATTTTAAACTCAAATTTTGTAATTTGATATATTTTATTAGATAATAATTATTCTTTCTAATATGTTCTTTATTTACAATGTACATGCACTTAATGTTTCTTAGCAGACTTTTCTAAAAGTATATGACATTTTTCAAAATATCTTTCACCGAATTTCGTATTTACAGGATATATTTTTTTTGTGTAAATTTCTCTAAAGAAGCACGATAAAATTATAGGAAGAAATTTTGAAATTTCTTGAAATTTTATTATTATTTCAAATGGAAAATTAAAATTTACCAAGTTCAATCAGAGAAGAGTTAAAAAAAAAACTTTATTCGTTTATTAGATTATTCTAAGCAATAAAAGTATTATTTTAATGTAGAAGTAAAATGAAAAAATGTCTAATGTATTTTCTAAAAAGAAAGAATTTCAGTTTATATAAAGAAGTTAATTGGAGAATGATTTCTATAAAAAAGTTTTTAAAATAGAATAATTTTGCTAAATATTTTGATTAATATATTTTTCCTATTAAAAAACTGTTATATGATAGAAGGATATTTCCTTTCGGAGCACGTATCTTTTCTATTTTTTTTTGTATTGTTTGCTAAAAGAAATGAACGGAATACGCCAAACCCGTCTTACTTGTATGAAAATGGCATTCCTGATTTATTTCTGTCACTGATTTTATTTAGAAGTATTTAGTTTAATACAACTTGAAGGAGATTATTTAAACATATCATATTATTTAATTTATGCAATGTTATTTAATAGAAAACTTTCCTATTCTTTTAGTTCAATGCTTTGATAGTAAAAATACATACTACGCATATTATTTTAGAAATAAATGGTTAAGAAAATACAAATTCTTGGTATGCTAATATTCAGAGATTACTTTAATCAAAAATCGAAAACAAGTTCGCTTGCAATTATTATACTATTATATTATTGTTGTGTGTGTATATATATATAATACGTAAATTTTTAATCACTTGAATTCAAACTTAATTTTATTTTTTAGATTTATTGAAGAATCTTTTATCCCTTCTCATATTTCTATATGTACCATACTTGTGAAATACATCGTTTGTTAGTCAGTATTTTCTCAAGCATGTAAAGTAGTAATTTAATACCGTAATGACTCAAACATAAGAAAGTTGATACTTGATTTTGCTGTCAGAATTTTTTAATTGGTAGGAGAAAAAAACCCGCCTAAAATATACTTTTAATGTTCTGTATGAACTACATCTCAAAGATTCTCAGAAGCTTAATGCTATCTAATTGATAGATTAGGGGAAAATTATTTTAAAATTCCATAATATTTGTAATAATGATCTTTGTTTACTAAAAGAAAAAACATTGCTTTTCGCTGAAATAGAAGTGAGTGTTGAGAAACATAAAAATATTCATGATCCTATTGAAAATTGGGAACACATATTTAAGTTTAAACTGCAAATAATTCTTCAATAGCATTTTGCATCGTTTAAAATTTTGTGAAACGAAAGTCAATCTATTAGAGCTAACAACTAACTTTATGTGTTAAAACTATGTTTTAATAGTATGCATATTCTATGTGTTCATCGACTACACAAGTTTCCTCTCAAAATTCCAATAGTTTTCAGAAAGGTAACGGACACATTAACATTATTGACAATCTCCGACACAAAGAGAGACTTTGAAGTTGTGTCAAAAATACATGGCTTCGCTGATTTATACGAAAGCAGGAACAATAGAGGTGACATGACTTATTCGAGAAGACTTTGTTAACGCATGACTAGGCTAAAGGGGATCATAAATTAAGCATTCAAGTGGTGTCTCAGACCAGCTGCAGTCTACGTAAACTAATTTTATCCTTCAAAAGTGCTTAAAGACCCATATGGGATATCCACGTGATTGATTATCAAAGTGTCATTTCTTGATACTTGAAAGGGTTTTAAAAGTTGAATTCGTTTAAAACATTTGAGGAAGGACTTAGTTCTGAGCTTAGCCAGACATAAATCTTGAAGCTTATTGAATTCAACTGAGAATGAAATTTTATTCTATGGAAGAGAATTCGTACAAAGAAAGTCTTCAATTTAGAAACGGCATTCAAAATTTTACCTAATGTTTATTGCTTTTGTGTATATTTCTTTTTATTAAATATTTCTGAACTTTAAATAAGTTTCTTTTAAGAGATATACGTCAAAGTTTAAATTCATTAAAAAGTCTATGTCGTTGTAAAAAGTAAGTAACAAAAAAAATTCTGAAAGATTTTTGAGTTTAAAGAATGATAAATTAAAAATAATAATGTAAGAAAAACACAAAGGCTGAATTTGCAAAAAAAAAAAAAAAAAAAAAAAAATCTCAAGATTTTTCCCGCTGCTTTTTTTTTTTTTGAATTTTTTTTCCTTTTCGAAAATTATTAGATGAAACCTTTAATGTCATTTTATTCTATGCTTTTTACTTAAGCATAAGTCTTTCTCAGAACGGAAAATCATTAAGTTAGTCCTTATGTTTTTTTTTAGCCTCTGGAATAATAGGTTTTTTTTGCATCTAGATATTTATTTCCGCATTCGTTTTTTTTTACTTACTTTTTTTAACCTTTGGATACTTTTCAGTTTTTTTTAACTCTCTTTTAAAGTAATTTGAGATTATATCTAAGAGCGAAGTAAGAATTTCCACGAATGGGAATTATTTGACCATTCTAATGCACCCAAGGTGAAATATGAGTGTTGGGTAGAAATATGAATGCTGGGTAGAGTAGTGGATTAAGTAAAGTCTCAAACTTTTAGCGAAATCTCTCTTCATCTACAATCCTTTAGGTCAATGTTTATTTATTTGTGATTCTTTCGCACGGCAAGACAAAAATGGATTTGGGGAAAGTTCAATTTTTCAATAACTTCTTTTCTATTCTTTTTGTTGACTAGTTTAAGATTTCAAATTTTCCATCTGTGGTCTTTTTTTGTTCTGTTTTGTTATTTTCTGAGCTTATAAAAGGAGAATGTAGGAGGGAAGAAATAATCCACTTTAAAGATTAACTGTTTACTTTCTTGTGTGGCGACCATTTCTGAAAGGAAAGAAGAACTCAATCCTTACATTCCATTTGGATGTTATTGTATAATGTATGGAGATCAAACAATCTTCTGCAGTGAAAAAGTATATTCACTTTTAGAGTGCATTTGATTTGAATGCGGCTTTTAAATTAAAAAGTAAGGAACAACCGTATGTTAAGTGAACATGCAATGGAATAAGTTCTGCAAGCATGAATAAAAGATAGCAGTTTCATTAGTTTTTAACATATATTATACTAGGAGTGATCCAAAAAATGTTTACAAGCACTAGTATTTGGAATAATAAAATTGTAGATAGGAATAATGTTACCCAGACAGCTGACAGAACTCGTTAATTGTCTAAACCGATCGTTCGAGCAAATAGTGTTAATACTGTGACCTGAAACAGCTGCAGTAATGGTAAGACGTCTAGACAAGTGATATCACAGAGTAGTGCGAGTCATGATACGATTTCTACGGACCAAGAATATCTATAGAACGGACATTCACAGACAAATCGTTGAAGTGAAGGGGGGGGGGCAGCAATGAGTAGACAACAAGTGGAGAAATGGTTCCGTTCTGTTGAAGCGGACTGGGAGATTGCTGGGAACTTTTAGGTAAAAGATCTGGAGTCACCCCCCCATACAGCCTTGATTTGGCTCTCAGGGACTATTCCCTTTCCCCAGTATTGAAGAAACATTTATCAAAACCAAGGCTTATATCAGACGGGGTTGCTCTAAAAGATGCCCAGAATTGGCTCAATAGCCAGGGATCTGATTACTGCGAAGACGATTTAAATAAATTGGTCAAGCGTTGTGATAAATGCAAAAGCAGGTTTGGTGATTAAGTAGAGAAGTGACCGCCATATATTTCTTTTAATTACCATTTTTATTCTGTGTCTATTATCAATAAAGCATTTTTCTTTTGCCTTTTAAGCTTTTTTTAGTTCACCCCTCGAAATTATTGAAAATCTAAAACTATTAAGTTTCCACTTTTTTGCATAGCTCTAATATTGCTAAAATTTAAAAATGGAAATAAATTACTGTTTTATTTAAAGGTGAGGATCTCATTTACATATGTGGCTAATCTCTCTTCCCTGGTTAATTTTTGTACGCATATTTGTGCTTTCTACTAAATTATTTATTTTATAACCACTATCTTAGAGCAATGAATAAGGAATTGGGATATTGATTATTCCTTGTGAATGAAGTATTTAATTAAATTTTAATATTAAAATTAGAACTTCATAGCAAGATCTGGAATCTAATCAATTAATCACATGGAAGAAAGCGAGGACACAATGTTCTTACTAAAAAATCAATACCTTTAGTTAATGTCTGAGATTTTATTTATAATCCTCATTTGTATTCGTTTTGTTTCGCTCATCTATAAAATACATATAATGATGAGGGCAGTAGCTTCTATGGGTCAAGACCTTTGAGCACTCGAAGCTAGAAGTCTAACTGTAGCTCTTGTGAAGATGACGCTCACACACTCTTTTGCACTACCCCTTTTTACAGGGGAGCACATTCTCACGTATCACGGGAAACAAAGGAAAAATAGCAAATATGCCCGAGCCAGGGCTCGAAGCCAGGATGCCCATATCAAGAGGGAAGACGCCTTACCCCTTACACCAGCACAAAATGCACCTGCTATTAATTTAAGAAATATTCAAGAATCTAAAACATATAAGGGAGAGGGTACAGATTCTTTAGAAAAATAAATTAAAATACTAGTGAATATCTTCAAGATTTCAGAAAACAATTTTGTTATTTTTTTAAAAAACTGATTTATAAATATAACAAAGAATAAATTGTGGTGTATTTATTATTTTAAATGCAATTAGTATTTAATTAATTAATGATTTTTTTAAATGTACTTCTCAATTTTATCTCCTTATAGTTATTCAAGATTAATAATTTCCACCATATACCTTATTTTAGATACGAGCATAACAGGCTTACATATTTATATTTTAATTCTCTGCTACAATTTTGTAAATAAAAATTAGCATTATCTTTATTTTTTATTATTAAAGGATAAATTTAATATATATGTGTGCGAGAGCCTTAACTGTTCGCATATCCTGTATGGTGCCATGTTGCTTAATGGATCACATGATGAGAGACAGACAGGCAGACAATAACTTGATAGTGTGAAGGAAAGATGTACCACTCAAACCTTCTAACGTATTTTTTGTTAGTTTAGGGAAGTTTTGTCCATGTAATCTTAATAAATATATTTTATATATTAATGCAGGTAGTTGTCGTTCGTTACACTTACACACACACACGCGCGCACGCACGCACACATGTACACACACACGCACGCACGCATGTACACACACACGCACGCACGCATGTACACACACACGCACACACACACATCTTTTTTATACTTAGAAAATATTCTTTTTTTAGAACTACCATGATTGGAATTTTAAACAAAGTAAGAAAACGGTTCACGGTGTTCTGATGATTGAAACTATAATAATTTCTTACTACTTGCAGCTCTCTAAGCAAAGTTTGATTAATATTCGTAAGACTATATAATCCGTGTTCAGGGGAAAAAAGATTATATAATCTTTGTTTGGTGAAAATGTTCCCAAATTCTATTAAAACTCTCTTACTACAGCCGAGAAAAAAAGTTAAAAAAGATCTGAGATTTGAAAAGTTTTGGTGTAAAAGGCTATTTGTGTAGTCAGAATTTTATATCGTGTCCAATATTTTTCTAAGATTTATTGGTTTGAAAATTTGATAGACCTTCAATCAAACGAATATTTATCAATTTTTAATACTTTTACTAACCCACATATAAATTCAAATATGTTTTTTGAAAATCTCAATTTACTTTAACTTTGAATTAGAAAAAAAAACCATAATTGAATAGAAGTTTAATATAAGAAGTCGGAGGTACATATTGTTTTATTTGCATTTTCTTTTTATCTGTTCAGTAAAAAATACATACAGTTCAGAAATACATATTTGTTTCATAGAATAAAATTATGCAAAAAATACAGTAATTTTTTAATAAATTAAAATCGTTTAAAAATTGATATTATGACATTTATGAGCCTGGTTAATGATTGATATTTATATTGATGGTACGCCTATTAATTATGACATTTATGAGCCTGGTTAATGATTATCGCATTTATATTGATGGCACTCCTATTAATTAGGATATTTATGGGAATCTATATTTTATAATTTATTTGATAAAGTTTAAAGGAAACTTATTATTATTTGCAGTTACATAGAAGCCTCTTGTTTTTAATATTGGGTCCTTATTACGCCAATGAAAGAATAAAGACAAGTTATTTATACGATTATATATTATCATTATTAAGATTTATTATATTTATTTTTAAATATTAAGAACATGCTTTATTAAAATCCTAATTCTGAATAATCACTTATAATAGATTTTACAATAATTTTATTTAAGATATATTAAACGAAGGACATATTTACTAATAATCTTGTACAGAGAATTGAAATGTATGTTTCCTCAAGAATGATTGTACTTTAAAAACAGAATGTTTCCTTTAAACTTTATAAAATATATATATACTCGCAAATGCGTTAATGAAGGCATAATAAAAGTATAATTAGCAATTAAAGATTGATTATATTTGTTTTGAAATATTAAGACCATACTAAGTGAAAATAATGATTCTGAATCAAGATTTGAACTATACGATTTTATAATCATCTTATTTCAGCTAGAATCTTATATTGAAAGTTGAAATATACATGTCCTTTAGTTTCTTTATCAAATCAATAAGGATTATAATTTAAAATCGAATGAAGTCTATTAGTGGCGCATTTAATAAACTTACGGTTTAACGTTGTAAGACTAAAAAATATTTTTGCCATATTATTTTCTCCAATGAAATGCAAATTAATTAAATAAATAAATTCTGATTATAAATATACTCAAATTATGAGGGAAGATATTAAAAATGCCTTTCACTGCTTTATTGACATAGAGGAATATTCAACGTAACTTCCTCTATTTAGCAATATATCATTAAATCCAATCATTTCCCCTGCGGTTTTACAATATGACATCTTCCGATAGGTGTCTACATGAAATGGTTGATTAGTATGGTTAATAAATCATCGATAGTGTAGTATATATCAAAACAGCAGAAAATCAATGAGAATGATTCTTTCAATGCACAATAAATAAACAAGTAGAAAACACTGTTGAGTATCCCTGCATTTTATTGTATCTTTGAGTATTTAGAATAACTAATTATAAATTTCAATAAACTTTACATATATTTCTTCAATATAAATTATTAGATAATTAATCTTAATATAAATGATTAGAAAATTATTCTTCATATATGAATTATTAGAAAATTATCCTTCATATATGAATTATTAGAAAATTATTCTTCATATATGAATTATTAGAAAATTATTCTTCATATATGAATTATTAGAAAATTAATCTTAAATATAAACTAGTAGGAATTAAATCTCACTATTATACATATTATTATACTTGCAATTAAACTTACTTTCTTGTTCATAAAACCATGGTATACTTTCATTTTTAAGAATAACGTTTTTTTCTTACCTTTATTCGCATACAATTATTTACGTTTTTTAAATTTAATTTAAACTTTTCCAAAATGATTCTAAGTTATTAATTTATCTTTAGCTACACTTTTTTTGAATATACATGCTTTCAATTTCTATTTGTTTTATTCTTTTTCATTTTAGCTGTTCCGATTTTGTCATCAGGGGGTTTAGAGTAGGTTTTTGGTAATTCGCTAAAAGTTCAAGGTATGAAAAAATAAAATTTAATTTTTTAAATGCCATTAATTATTAAAAAACCAGAACTTGTCGGCTAAGTTAATAAATTCAAGAAATTAGTTATTTTTTCTGGATTAATATTATGATGCTAATTTAATGAAAATTTCCTTCAAAATATGTTAGTCATATAAGTATTTACCGGAAGTCTTTTTAATCACGATGAGAGAGAGAAAAATTATCAAGAAATTACGTTATATTGAGCCAATAAACCTTGTATTAAGTGTAAAGAATGGTTGAGTGCCTATTCATTATGATGATATTATTTACAATCCATACTTAGGTACGACCGTTTACGTCCTGCAGTTTCACAATAAAAATGCAGAAACTTTTAATAGTTCTAGTTATTGTTGAGTTTGTCATATGGCGCATATTTGGAATAGATTACTGAATATAATAGGGAAAAGTTGACATTGCAGGGACTTGCATCTATTGAAATGATTATAAATTTTCTTTTACATTGTGTCATAAGTCCAACATTCATTGTCTAAATTGTACCATTAGCCCATTATTTATCGTCTACATTGCGCCATAAGCCTAAAGGCCTTATCACACGGCAAAATATCATCCCTACTTTCCGTCAGCAGATGTCCGTTTCTACCCTCAGAATCGATCAAGCAAGTTTTTCGTAATCAACAACTTTTTCTAACCATCTTGAAAATGTCGACGATAGTGACGGAAATATTGCCAGCAAACTAAATTCAACCAATTATGTCAAATTTTGAAGTGACGTCCCTTTCGTTGTCGTTTGCTGACAATAGTGCAGACGATATTTTGCCGTGTGATAAGGCCTTAACATTCATCGCCTGCATTGTGTCATCATGAATGACGACTATTCCAAAAAGTATGTAATCAAAGTTGGCAGTCTGTATCTTGTCTTGTGTGATCTCCAAAATTATTTATCTAAAAAAATCTAATTTACCTTGAATCGAACTTCATTAATCTCCCTTGTAGTTTGGATATTAGGTCTGAATGGACTGAAGAAATTCACTGCAGATTTTTGACTTGTCTAAAAATTTCTGAATGAGATACGTCGACAATATATTAAACAGGACTCTCATTTGGCCTTATTCTGATCTCTATTTTTGACAATGTACGATTGATTGTCTTACAGATATGATTTCTCTACGAATGTGCGTTCTTTTTGAAACAGTTGTATTGTTCCGATATTTGTCAGATATACACTGCGTCCTTATATATGTTGCATTTCCTATTTGTAAATGATCAAACTCTACAAAATTTAATATTTAAAATTTTTAAAAGCGCTTTTTTTTCAATTTTTGAAAAATAAAAATGTTTCCAGGTTAATTGTTTAAATTCATGTATTAGATATTTTCAGAAGCCTAACAGGTTGTGTAGAAAGAAAGGATTATAGTTTGAACTTCACTTATAAAGTGCACATAACTGAAGTTTCGTAGTATAATTTAAAGAAGCAATTACCTAAATATAATCATTGACTTCTGTAATTAAAATTGCTTTAATTTATTTTAACGTCGGGCAGCGTCATGTAATTCTAATAATGATGGAATATTAAAAGAAAAAACGCAGATATTGAGTTTGAATATATTATATTTGCATTCTCCTTTTGAATATTTAGGGTTTCTTCGGCAATTTTTAATTGGATTTTATTATGAAAAAAGATAAAACTATTATACTTTTCATCCTTCAGAAAGATTTTAACTAAATTTAAAAGATGAAGCACATTGAAATATAAGATTTAATTCCAAGCCGTTAAAAATATAACAATTAAGCGTTTTCGTTAAATTAGACATAAATACAATTATGCAGTGACGACAACCAGACGCATGTGATGCCTGTATTTCCCTCACATAAAATAAATGCGAAGAAAAGGAATTGCGTTTGTGTTGGTTTTTTGATTTTATCAACTACAAGGAATGATCCAAAAGAATTTTACAAGCAGTAGTATTTATAAAGTAGAAATTTTAGATGGGAATATTGTTACACTGAGTAGACTAGTTTTATATCAGTCTTTCAATCAGATAGTTTTAGTATTGAGACCTGAAACAGCGACAGTAATGGTAAGAGGACTAGATAAGTGATCTCGCACAGAGGTGCAAGTCATGATACGATTTCTATGGTCCAAGAATGTGTTCCCGTCGGACATTTACAGACAAATCATTAAAATGCAATGGGGTTGAAGTAATGAGTAGACCACAGGTGGAGAGATGGTGTTCTGTTTAAATGGGTAAGGATATTGAGGGAAACGCTTATGTGGGAGGTCTGGTATCACTAACACATACAGCCCCGAATCAGCTCTCAGTGACTATTTCCTTTTCCCAACATTGAAGAAACAATTTTTCGAAACAAGGTTCATATCAGATGGTGGAATATTCAAAAAGGTGCCAATAACTGGCTCAAGAGCTAGGGGCCTGGTTATTACCAAGACAGGGCAAAATAATTAGTCTAGCGGTGGGATAAATGCCTCAAGATGTTTAGAGATTAAGTATAATTGTGACAGCCACATATTCTGTTAGTTATTATTTGTGTCCTATTATTGTTAATGAAGCATTTTTCCTTTGCCGGGTAATTGTTTTGGATCACCCCACTTATATGAGAATTTTTTGTGATTCTGAACTGTCCAGAGGGCAGACAGAAATTTAATATTTTATAAAATTATAGCCCATGTTTTTATTGAATAATTCTTCCAGTAGAATGAATCTGTTAAACTTTTAATTAATTACTGCTGACGAAGCAACACTGAAATATATGCTAATCAATGCAAATGAGTCACAGTATCTCAGCAATAGATGTGCTGGAAGTAATTACAGAAATAATATTTTAGTTTAAATCTATGAACATTGGCTGAAATAGCTTAAGAAGAAATAAAGAGAGAAAAAAATTAGTTAATAAATCTGTTGTAAATTTTCAGGTATATTGTTGTGATATTTTTTGAGTAAAAAATTATAAATGATTTATTTGAACTCTTATTATTATTATATTCCTGGCCATGCAATCGAATAATTAATATCAATTCCATTTATATTTCACATTATTTTACACAGAAGCTAAGACGTTTTCTTATTTCTTGTCGTTTGGAATTTTAATGCTTCTGAAAGTTTTCCTAGAGGAACTATTATTTCATGACATGCCATTTCCGGCTTTTTCCCATTGTGTTTCATTACAACTGTTCCAGTTTCTTGGTGCATCTAATAGAAGTGTCAGAGCCCCGAGATACGTCATCGATCAAACCGATAGCTTTCTGGCGATGAAAAATCCCTGAAAAAAATAAAGATTCTCCCCTTTGTTTTTCCACGTCAAACCCTCTCATCCCTAGTTATCCATCAAATCGTGAACCCTGCTGTCGTTGCTGGCTTTCAGTAAAACGTCCCAAATACTTTCACAGGTTCTCCCCTAATAGAATTATTACACAGCATGAGATTTTTCCAGATGTTGAGACTTCCCTCTTGAACTGATATATAGTTATAATAAAGTTTGCATTAGCTTAATAGCAATGCGTTAATCCACGAATGTATGGGAATAATGAACGAACTACTTATAATGTAGAAAATAATGTTTTCACTTGTCAAATATATATTCACTTTGTCAGGAAAATACTGCCGAAAGACAATTACCTTTTAAATTATTTGATATTTTCAGAATAAATTATTTAAATAAATGGATTCTTTTGCTTTATGCTAATATCATCACATCTTTTTAACTAAGAATACATTAGACAAATGGATTTGCTTATGCATTCAATACATTTTTGTATCGAATTATGTGATTGATATAATAAATTGAGACTATAAGCATAAAAAGTACAGCAATGTTTGCTCTTGTAAGATTATATTTCCACTTTGCTAGAATAGTGCCGGCAGATAACTACCTTTTAATTTATTTGATCTTTTTAGAGTAAATTATTTAAATAAATAAGATTTTTGTTATATGCAAATGCTATCGTATTGATTTAACTAAGAGTATATAAAAAAGGGAGTTACTGTATTCTATACAGTGTTTATACCGAATTATCCCCTTTTATATACTAAATTGAACGTATTAAAAGTTTAATTATTTGATACAAATATACTCATCCTGTGCTAGCGGCCTCTTGAAAAGATAATTGGATGTTTCCGGCATATGGATGAATCTTTCCACCCTGGAGGGTACACAAATACGTGGGGATCTGGCTTCTGCCATCGATAAAGGGACATACTTCTTTTGTGAAGGGTTATACCATGACCTGTGATGATCCTTAAGACTCAACCACAGGTCCCACCTTTGTTGCTGCTGCAGTTGTCCGGTGATTCAGTTTTCTTTATCCTTGTGTTATCAGGTGTTTTCAATAGTCAACGATATGACATAATTTTACTCAAAGTAAAAGTAATAAAAACAGGAAGTAAAGAGAAGAAACAAAGAAATAAACTAATACTCCATTTAAAATTTTTATTCAATTTAGAATTTTTAAAAATTTAGTTCATTAAATAATTTATAAAGGTTGCAGCATTATTTATACAGTGTCTCGAAAAAAAAATTTGCGTTAAAAGTGACTCGTTTTTTAAAAAAAATATTAATTCAGCTCTTGAACGTTTTTCGAATGATTTTTTTTGTCAGTTTCACAAACTTATATTTTAGTTTTAAATTTCTTAATGTGTGGAACAGAATAATCACATTAATCACCGCAGATCCTGAAATAATTTCAATCCTCATTTGGGGAGTAAGGATTAAGTTTCACCATTCAATTTTACTCCTCATTTTATAAATGTTACATACATGGGAATAAAATATTTTATTATATTTGATATTAAAGTACTTATTAGAAGTTTTTATTACTATTTAGATGATGATTGGAAGATAGATATTCAAAATTAGTAGTATGCAATTCAAATATTTTGATATCAACAACATTCAAATCTTTGTTTAGAAATAACTATGCATATGGAATATATTTATTTTAATCAGTAAAGATTTCTATTAGTTGAAAATGTCAAATGATATCGGCTTCAGAAGAAGATGAAAGTGACTTTAAATGTTTTGAAATCATATCATATTACATAATAAAACATAAATATCTAAACCCTAACAGTAAACATATGAATATATACAAGGTGGCCAGAAATAAAACACCCCTACTCTGACCTCCATGGATATCGAACTACTCAGTGTAAAGGCTCAAAATTTTGTACACATACTATTCAAAATATGGGGAAACGGATTTCACGAAAAAAAATTAGTTCCTGAAATCACCGATAGGTGGCGCTGCACAACTGGAACTATGATCAAAAGACACAAATAATAATAAAAATTAAAATGTTTATGCGGAATGGAATGCTTCCATGCTTCCTTTTTAATTTTTCTGCCCCTTATGGAAAATAAAAATAGTAAAGAAGCTAGAACTCCCGTTGTAACTGCAATTTCATACTGTAACCAGAAAAATTTGCATAAAGCATGGTTAGAAGCCATGTTCTGGGTATAAAAGAAGTTAAAAGGTGGGGAATGTCATTCTTATTAGTGATGGCTGTCACGCTGCCAGAACGCGCTTTGCTTGTGAAGTTGTTTTACGAGAATAAAGGAAATGCTCCAGCAGCACTTCGAGAGTTTCGCCGACTTAAGGATTTGCGTAAGGGACCATTGCTTCCACAAGCTCTCAGGAGAATGATCGCTCGATTCGAGGAAACTGGACATCTTGGAGTTCAGCCTGGTCGAGGACGCAAACCGGTTCGTTCAGATGTCGTTGAAGATGTTGCCACCGGTATTGTTGAACAGTCAATGGATAATGTTTTAGGCTGCAGTAGTGCACGTGCAGTGTCACGACACTTGGGTGTTCCCTATAGCACAGTGTGGAACGTACTCAGAAAAATGGTGCATTGTTTCCCGTACAAAATCCGCCCTAATCAACAATTGCTGGCCACAGACAGGGAGATGCGACTGACCTTTGCATTGACATTTCTTGCTAGAGTTGAAGTGGATGCATCGTGGCCGTGGCAGATTCTGTGGAGCGATGAGGCCCATTTCCACCTCAGTGGAACAATGAACACCCATAACTGTCGCATATGGGACACGACAAACCCCCGTACCTTCCAAGAGATTCCACTCCACTCACCGAAAGTTACAGTCTGGTGTGGATTCACAGCCACATTCATCCTTGGACCGTTCTTTTTCGAAGAGGTTACTTCCAATGGCCTTGAGACATGTACCGTGACGGCCAACAGGTACAAAAGGATGCTCGAAACATTTGTTGTACCCCATTTGCAGCAGCGCCAATGCCTTGACACCATTACTTTTATGCAAGATGGAGCACCTCCACACATTGGACTCCCTGTGCAACAGTTTCTTCGCCAACATTTCACCACTGACAGAATAATCAGTCGCGCGTTTCCGACAACTTGGCCATCTCGTTCACCGGATCTTAATCCGTGTGATTTTTGGCTTTGGGGACACTTAAAAAACCTTGTTTATCGAGAACGTCTGATAACCTTGGCAGATTTGAAAGAGAGTATCAGTCTGCATGTGAGAAGCATCTCAGATGACCAGTTACGATCCGCAGTTGAACAAGCTGTCCACAGACTTCACATTTTACATCTTCAGGAAGGGAACCATATTGAGCAGCATTCCCTGCATCGATAACGTCCTTGTTTCATGTATGCTTGGTACTTTCAAATAAAATGTGTTTAAAACGTGTTTTTGTGTCTTTTCAGCATACGTCCAGTGGTACAGCGCCACCTATCGGTGATTTCTGGAACTAAATTTTTTTTTCGTGAAATCCGTTTCCCCATTTTTTGAATAGTATGTCCACAAATTTTCAAGCCTTTACACTGAGTAGTTCGATATCCAGGGAGGTCAGAGTAGGGGTGTTTTATTTCTGGCCACCCGGTATATCTAGAGCACCTGATGCTATTTTATGGATATGACGAAGTGGTAATAGCTATTTCCTCTATTAATATATAGTTAACTGGTAAAAGGTTTTCAAAGACTTTCAAAATTTAGTATTAACTGAAATAGACTCAAGTCAGGTATGTATGAAATCCAATTTCACTTCGCATCTTCTTAATAATTCATTTTTTATTGTCTATGATTTTCGTCTTGAACATTAAAGTTAAATATAAACTTTACTGGTATATTTTGTTTTAAACAGGTGTATTCAACTCATTTTTAAGTGCAACATTTTCTTAAAAACCAGATACATCCACTTTGTCGTCTTTTCGGAAAAAGATTGTAAACTGAAGCATAAGGGATATTCCTAAATTATTTAACATCTGAATGTGAATTTCTTAGATGAAATGAATAGATTAATATCCATCTCAATTTCAAATTGGGAGAATTTCAGGTAACCTCAAGTGAATTGCCTTGAGGAAGCTAATGAATATTTTTTCATATACCGTATGCCTAGATGTGAATATTTACAAACTCATAAGCACATTTGTTGTGGGTTTTCATGGTGAAAAATAGTAATGTTGATGTTGTATAACGAGTAATTAGTTTCTGCCATAACATAAAACTGAGAAAATCGCAAATATTTTTAGATAGATTGGGAATAACTTAGATATTTTTTCAATATATATTGTGTGCATACCCGAAGGTGTTTATGCCGCATTTACTTTCAAAAGACTTATATTGACCAAAATACTTCATACATTTCCAGTTATTGCATACAACTCTGAAGACGTTTACGTAGAGTATATCTAATCATCTGTCATAAATACGTTTTAATAGATAAATATATTTCATTAATTTACTAGCTTTGTTATTTTATACCCTTATATCTTATTAATGACTTAAAGCTATCAATAATTTCTGTAACAAATATTTATCATTTATTGCATTTTCAAGTTCACTGAAGGAGCATTTTGATGCTTCACTTTTGGTTTTTCTAAAAAGGGTTTATCCTCTAAGCTCATCCTTCTTTGCATGTTATTTGATGAGGAGAAAGCTTATCCATCTATCAATTTTTACTAATAAATAAAATAAAACTTGCAAATATGACCCTCAAAAACATTTCCAGCTTTTTTTTGCTCTATTTAAATCTGAGATTCAAGAAGCTCAATCCAATAATGATTGCTTTTTAAATCGAGATGTTGCAGGTTAGTTGAATTGATCACTGGATTTTGTTTGTCATCTATAAACTGATTAATACAATCTATTCAAAGTGTCAATGTAAATTCAAAAGTGAAAAATTATCCTTTTAAAAATAAATTATCTACATTTTCAGATACATCAATGAACTAAATTGTGATTTTTGCTAAAATAAGTAATACTACTCTTGGCAAGGATTTTCCTGGTGAGATAATATTTAAGAGCTTTAGATGTCTGAAAAAAATACTCTAGAACAGGGATGGGCAAACTTTTTCGATCGCGGACCAAAAATCGAAAAAATAAAATTTGGCGGGCCAAGATGAATTTTTCTAAAATTTTAAAAACAATATACAAGTATTACAATTTAATATATTAATGAGATGAATGAAATTGCGATTTCATTTTTATTCCTTATATTGAGGTTCGAAGTGAGATGCTCTGTTTCTAAGGAACAAGGCTAAATGCTCATCTGTCAGTCTACTTCTGAAATAATTTTTTTTAAGGTTCATTGTTGAAAACACTTGTTCACATATATAAGATGAAGCAAACATAGCACCGATTTTCTGGGCATGAGATATTAAATTTGGGAAACTGACTTTCAATAATGATTTGTAAAACTAACTTTGGCTTATTTATTTAACAGTTGTTTGAGATGATTGTTAAATTGCAACTCAATTAATTCAAGCTGCAAATCTGACCTCACTGCTTCACAATTTGCTTTGAATGGCATGGTAAAAATATCCAATTCGGCTTGAATGGCACTGAAATCTTGAAATCTGCGTTCGAACTCAAAATGCAGTTTTTTCAAGCTATCTTCATAATTCTTAAGGTTCTCTTCATTTACTGAGAGTATTGAATTTAACCTCGGGAAATGAGATAAGTCGTTCTTACCTAGCTGCTCAGCAAACATATTAAGTTTTAGTTAAAAAGCTTTGAGATGTGACCAAATATCGTCGATAAATTGATTTTTCCCTTGCATCTTGACATTCAAGTTGTTCATATGACAAAGAAGATCTGTGAAAAATGCAAAGTCTGAAAGCCATTTCGTATCTTCTAACATTTCGCATTCCGCAGAACACTGTTTCTCATGGAAGAACGACACAATGTCGTCTTTCAGCTGCCAAACTCGCTCGAAAACACATCCTGCACTAAGCCACCTTACTTTCGTGTAATACAGTACATCAGAGTATTCAGATTGCACTGACTGAAGAAAATCTCGAAATTGCCTGTGAGTAAGCCCACGAGATCGAATAGTATTTACAAGCTTCATGACTGTATCAAGCACGGGTTTCATATTCAATGCAGATTTGCACAGAAATCTTGATGTATAACAGCTCTTTGAAAAAAAGGAAGAAAAAATACAATGTTTAAACAAAGTAGAAAAGGAGATGGATATATAATATATGAATATTTTAATTTGCCTCTGACCGGCAAATTAAAATTCTATCCTCGGGCCGGATAGAACCTTCCGGCGGACCGGAGTTGGCCCGCGGGCCGTAGTTTCCCCATCCCTGCTCTAGAATTTCAAGAGAATTCTTGGCTTTCCTTTCAATAAAATGTATCATGTTTGTAAAAATTTGGTTTTTTGATTTCACTTTAAATTCGTTTCTTATAATAGCAGAATTGGCAAATCGCTTACGTTTGTGCAATAAAAATGCCAATGCATATTTCTAATATCTAGAGAGTAATTATCACATTATATATCTATTTAACAGCCTTTTCAGTACATAATCTCTAATTGAAAGATAATTTTAACTGAAACATATTTGAAGATTCCTTTAATTTTTCTGTGATGAATAAAAAAAGAAAAAATCTTTGAAAAGAAATTTTAGTATGCTGAAAAAGTTTTGCTTTCAACTTGAATTAGTATTAAATTTAATATGGATTTTGCATTTGATTTTATTATATAAAGTAATTAGACAATTTACCCATGATATTCTTTTAACAACATCACTTTAAAAGAAAATTTATTTTCACTTCCAGTTGGGTTTTTAATAGGAAAAGGAGTCAAAATATGAGCTCAAACGAAATTTTTTCTTAAAAAACTGCATTTTTACCTTCTAATATGATTCAAGCAATTTAAATATATAGTTAAGGATGTTTGATATTGGATTAGAAATATAATTCTGTAAAATTCTGCATAGGGTGTTTTCAAAAATTAATTTTTTTGAAGCATAAAATTTCATTTAGAAGATAAGTAAAATATTTCTGTTTACAAAGGTATAACTTCAGACATAAATATTTTGCTTATATTCTGAATGTTATCAGAAAATTGAAAATCTTAGTTTCGAAGGTTTTTACATTTATTGTTTTAAACTTTTTTTACTCGAAACTATTAGCTTTTGCTACAAAAAATGTTTAATAACTACAAATTAATGAAAAACTAAAATCTCTAAGATGGCAGCTATAAATATCTACCTAACTAAAAGGGGAAAAATGTAAACTTTTACTATCATTAGATTTAAATTTATTAGGGTATAATAAATCCATATTCTTAATGTAATTTTGTCTAAATTTTTGATATAATTTATAAAATATGCTTCAAATAAAGGAATGATTAATGTATTATAAATTTATATTCAATTTATTTCAAGGTTAGTATCATACTTATTCATTTAAATTTTAATAGTGTTAAAGGCTTAATTGCTAATTCTGAAGTATTAAAATAATATAATGTTAGGAATAAGGTGCAAATGTAAACAATTGGAAATATTTGCAAGCCAGGAAGTGAAGAAAAATCGATTATAAATACTACATAAAAATAAAATCATTCAAGTAAAAATTCAGCGTTATATCAATATTAAATAAATAAAAAAAACTGTGTAAAATCATCATGAAAAATAGAGTACATTTTTTGTAGACCATGTAAAATGATCATTTTCATTTATTTTTAAATCTAATTTGTGGTATAAATGTTCTGTCTTCAAATTAATGTAATTTGCTCGTACGTGTTGAAGTAAAACTGAATTGTGATTTTTAAAACTTTTCTTTTATTTGAAAACTTGAAACTTTTCTACCTAAAATATAACCTTTAACTACATTTGTATATTGAATCCGTTACATTCTTAAATAATTCTTTTAAAATGAAAGTGAAATTTTAGAATTTTTATGCGCATATATAAATAGTACATAATTTATTTCATGAAAATTATAATTATTCGATACATGAAAGAATTAAAATAATTTTAAAGATTGCGATATGAAATCATTTCATTTTTTTATTTAATCACATAAATATTTAAAAATAAATTAAAGAAATTTTCCTCGTGGTATATGTCATACCTTGATAAGTAATATACTTTTATGAGATTCATTATTATCATATTCTAGTTAATCATATACCCTATGTATTTTGGTGAGTTAGTGTTATTTTGCTTTTCGAGATTTTCAAATTGATCTATTGATTTTATACATTTTAAATTTCATTAAATCCTTTATTAAGTGATGGTTTCGGAATTCATATTGTTCAGCTCATTATCTTCAACGTAATACTAAAATTGCATTTTTCCTTCTAGCGTATATCACGTTAGAATTGCATACTTGAATTTGATTAATAACATTTCTTTATTGAATATTTTTAAAAGTGACTGCTTACACTTTCTGTTTTGCTATGCTATATTTTTACTAACTCCAGAAATTATATAATTTGAATCCTTTTAGTATATTATACATTTAAATTCTAAATAAAATAAATTTAAATAAAAGCTAGTTCGTAATTTTGTTCATGTGTTTATATACTAGGCAAATATAAGCCACACAAGTAACCCTTAAACAAATTGTCATTCTTTAATGAATATCCTTTTAATTTCTCCTAAGTTTGTAAAGGTTATATTAAAGATACTATACTATTTTTTATGGAAATATCAGTGATTTAAAATTGCATAAAAGAAATATGGTCAAACCATATATTCAAGATGACTGAAGTTATCATATTGGTATAAATTATTTTGCATTTCAATTGGAGAATTTAATTACTTTTCGCATAGTTTCTTTGAAGATGAATTAAGTATTAGTATTTCCTTGAAAAAAGGAACCGTTCACAACCAAGTTTTTATTCATTGGAAAATAAAGCCTGTCATCGGTAAGAGCGTAATTGTGACAAGACAAATCTTCAAAGAGGCTTTAAATAAAAAAAATATCAGTATTTATTTATTTGTGAATATTTTACAAATTTGAACTCAGCAACAATTTAACAAAGATACTCTTATTCATACTTTTCAAAAAAGATTAGTAAAATTTTTTCCGAGCTATTTTCTGAAAACATTGAATTTAATGGATTTCTTTCAAGAATTCAAAGCAAACCAAACAACAACACAAAATGAAAACGTTTAAATATGGAAATAGTTCTTAACCATGGAGACATAACAGAAGATAATCGAAATTCTGTTAAGAGAGCACAGGAGAAATAAAGGAAGGAAGTAAACATACAACGAGATGAAATCTGATAGAAAAACGAAAACCAACAAAAAATAGTTATTAAAATAAAGACAGATTTCGAAAATAAGGCTTGATAATATATATCGGAGAATTAGTTTGTGAGAAATTATATTTTATTTCTTTACTTTCGTAAAACACATCTTTTAAATTGAAAATAATCAGTGATTTTCTAGCAGGGAAAAATTCATAACTTAAAAAAATTAATTTATGAATTTTAATTTACCTAATAATCTTATTAATTTACCTATTAAATAATCTTATTATTTTTGCATCACAATTAATTGTCTGCACTATACACATGTCACGATGCATGAATCAATAAGCCTTGATATTTCTAAAACGTTTAATTTTTCGAAGTCATAGATGGATTTGTTTTTTTATTTAAATATATATTAGAAATTAATATTATATTTAATTAAAATCTGATTAATTTAATTAACTTTATAATATATTGTCGTTGCTTTTTCTTATCTTTCCCGTTCACGAAATCAGAGATTTTAAACCGAAAGAGCGTCTCTTGTTTACATTAGCGCCATCAAGGTCCAATAGTACATCTTAGCTACTCATGCACAGCCTTATATTCATCTTTTTACGCGCCGTCCTTGAACCCCTCATTAACAGGAAGAACTTGTTGTTTCTTATGGCACTTACAATAGAAAACCCGCTGAAAGTCAGTGATTTTAAACAAAGAGAGCGTCTCTTGTTTACCAGTTTGCATTTAGCTCCAAGTGTTCATCTTAGCTACTCGCGAATCACTAATCTGTTTACGGGATGCCCTTCATTCATGCATTTCATTCACTGACCTAAAGAAAGACTACACGGATACATTCGAATTCATAGCCTCGTTTTACAAGGTATCTCTTTTACACTCAGAAAAGAGACACCTTGTAAAACGTAAACAGATAAAAGAAACAGAACAACCTGCCCAAACTAGGAATTGAACCCAAAAGGACCAGACCACGGGCAAGACGTGCTATTTATACTTAAGTTATGAGCAAAAGTTCCTGAAAATCTTTCACCTATGCTAATTAAAAGTTTACTCTTCATACTTCTGATTATCATTCACAATTTAGTAAAGGTTAAAGAAAACTATATGGCCATGAAGAAACATATTTAAAAAATACCAAGCAAGCAGCTAATTATGTGATATACAGATAATATAATGCTATCATTTTTGAATTGCAAAAGGGTAAGAAAAATGAAATTAAAAAATAAGGACGATTTATTGAAAAACCGAAAATACCAAACAATGCATGGATTACAGATATTGCCAGTGTTTTATTGAAGACAAATGATTGTGTCACATTATTTCTGCCATAATTGATATTATGACTCTTCTTTTATATTTATAATATTTAAATTTTTATATTTCTGAGGTATTGCTTCAAAAATATTGATGGTCAGAATTTTAAATTGGAAGATATTAACCAATTTCCACACTTTGACTAATTTCCTTTCCAAATTTAAGAAACAATATTTTTTTATAATCTACGAGAATTAATATAATAATTATTATATTTTGCGATTTTTAATTAGTAGGTTTCATAAAATACTTACATAGTGCATTATCTACTTATTGATGCAACAATAAAGATACAGCAGATTTTTCTGTTTAACTGAAGAAGTTTAAAAGCTTTGATTATAAACATAATTATCCGTAATTTAACAATTTAAATGTTAAAAGGCTTACTATAAGAATTTTTAATTACTTAATGTGGCAATAAAACAACTATTATCTAAAAATTATACTTTATTAAAAATTTATACATAAATATGTGTCTGTGTGTGTGTCATATTTAACGGAAAATTAGAATAAAATTAATTCTATTCTACTTTCCTCGTAAAGAAATCTGATAATTTTCTGAAGCATATAAATTGCTGCAAATATTAAACAAAAAGGAGGGCATAAATTTGAAAATGAGACTTACAGAAACCAAATTTTCCAAACAAGTTTACCTACCTTCCTTTCTATTGCGGTCAAATATTCTGTTATATAGAAAATGAAATAAAAAGTGTTGCTTGCAACTACCAAATAAAACACAATTTTTCACGAAGCATGGCTGTTGAAAACAAGATGGACTAACTTGATCTGCGTTTCTCTTTTATTCTTTAATTTCGTTTGAAAATACCTCCAGAAGCTAAAACAGGATTTCCCCCCTTTAGCAGTTACTTGTTGAAATTCTCTGTTTTTTTTTTTAACTTAAATTTTTTTATTTTGCAATTATTAATATTTTTTTTTTATCAAAGCATGGAATTGGATTGCAAAAGGTGTTTGCATTTTTTGCAAACAATGATGCAAAACTGAGATTCATTAGAAAAAAATTAAAAGCTAAGTTCATGACAGACAAGGGTAAATAAAATTCGTGTATATACTGGAGATATTAGAACGCTCATACATATTGAAGAAACAAAAAAGTAAGAATGCTATTCTTTTTCCTGCGTTGGGTGAAGTACCCTTTGTTTACGATTCGTGAAGAAACTATTTCAAAAAGGCTTTAAATTTTGTATGTTTTTGTGAAGATAAAAGAAAGAAAAAGTGTTATAAATAAAAAATTATCTGTAATCCATATTATTTTTAACCTCTGCTAACAAATTAATTAGCCAATCATCTTTTTTCATCATCTCTGAATTATGTATTTTATTGCCTTTGTAAATTGTTTGTATCAAACGAATCACCTTTTGCTAAAATATTTTTTAACAAGAATTCGGAAAAAATTCGGAAAAGAAATATTATGTGAGCAGGCTATTAAATATAGCCTGCTCACATAATATTTCTTTTCCGAATAATCTTAAATTGAATTCTATAGTGATGAAGGTTGAAAGTTTTCTTTCGTTTGAAAATTATAAACTAAGATCGTTGAAAACTTGTTTCTTTCTGAATAATAATTTAAATTTTCTGAGTTAATAGTGAATATAATTAATAAATTAGATTTATTAATCAACGAACTAAGGATATTTATCAATTATGTGTTAAATAATGTCTAATTACTATATTATCCATTAATTAATGGATAATTGATTTTTCATAGTATGTTCTTTTTTAATTACTTACGTTTTAATGTATGTTGCCTTTAGTAACTAAAAAATATTAGATGGTATAATTTTAAAGCTTTAAATGATATTTTTTATATCAATATCATCTAGAATAGTGAAGAACAATTAATGGGTAAATACATTTTGAACTTATTTATTTGGCTTTCTAATATTTATTTCCTGTCCGTTTGAGACTCACAGTACATCTTGGTATAATAAAATAAAATAAAGTTTAAAGAGGGAATGAAATAAACAAGGTACTTAAGATTACTTTTTTTTCAACCAGAGCCACTCTGTTTGACACCTTCTCACTTTGAAATATTTAACAATTCTAATACGTTTTAAAGATCAGTTAGGGAAATTGGAGAAGGTTTTTATCAGACTTTTATTTATTTTCCCTTTTTTGAAATGACAGGAGGAGATTAAAAATATATGTCTATAATTTATATGTGTATAATCATGTACTGAAGAGCTTATAAAAATGCTTTTTACTTCAAATTAATGTTTTCATTAATCAATCTCCATTAAAATAGCTTCGATAGTTATTCCTGAATGTACCTAATTCTTCAAAGGTTAGCTGGAACATCTGCAATGGGTTTAGCGTATAAAAACCAACTTAATTGAAGAGAAAGTGTTTGAAATAACTAAAACCCTTTTTCTTATTATCACATAATTTATCTCACGATTTAAAAAATTCGAAAATAACAAAAAAAATATATAATATCGAAAATAACAAAATACTCCAATGAAAAAGCATTAATTATGTTCTAAATTTGATAATTACCACAATTATGTTCTTTTAAATTTTGCTTAATCTATATAATTTGGCATAATACTATATTAAACACGCATTTTTATATTTTTAGGCACATTTAATGCTGATACTGTATCAAAATAATCGTTATCAATTTTCATTAAATCTTTAGTTGATAAGGTAAATTGATATAGTTCCTGTAAAGTATAACAAATATACATTTTTTGTGGCAAATTATACGTGGGAAAATTATTTATAAAAAATCCTCCGTACAGAAATAATCTATCCTAAACATAAAAACATATTGCTGCCTTAAATTATTCCTTAAATTTTGGGGTCCTATTTATTTTTTTAAAGAAATGATTAAAAAAAATTGTTATTTTTAAAATAATATTTTGTTTTCCGATTTACTAAATTCGAGTCGAGAAAGTTAAATAAAAAATAGGAAATATAGAAATAAATGTTTGGACTCTTAAGGAAGAATAAAACTCATAGTGTGATGGAAATGAAGTTATATATTATACATACCTGAAAAAATTGAATTAAAAAAACTTGAGATGAGTACCGAAGAACAACATTTGAAGGATGCTTACTTGTTTTTGTGTAACATAATTTTAAAATGAAAATTGGTTCAATTTTTCATTACTTTCATTCAAGAAATAAATCAGTATTATATAATTTCAAACTGAAAATAATTGAAAGGATATACATCAAATACTGATTGCAAAAGATTCTAAGATTTTATGGTTTTAAAATTTATTTTTTCACTCATTTTAACATATTTTAATCATAATAATGAATTTATTGATTGTAAATTTATTGTCATAAAAATGCAAATTTTATAGAAAGGAATTCATTTGAATTGTATTTTCTCTGGTGTATGAAATAGAACTTTTTTCAGTTTCGATAGTCAATAAGCCATATAAAGAGTATAAACATTACTATATTCAATAGCTGAGATATTCAGTAATGTTGTAATTTAAGCCATTTTGCTCTCTACTGCTCGTGTCTTCAACAGAGCTTCACGAAAATAATCGTAATAAAATTAATAGAGGAAATTTATATTACCTTTATTGTATTACTATTTATTGAAAAGATCAAAAATAGAGTTAAAAGCAGAAAATCACTAAGTGACTGAGGAAATAAAACTGAAGTGGAAATACTGGAAGTGACATCATTTGCAGAAATTAAATTTGTTTTAATAATAATAATGCGATACATGACAGGAAATTGCTTTAGAATCGCATAATTGAAGAAATTGAAGTTACTTGTTGAACAGAAATTTAATCACTAGATTACAAGAGACTAGGTTCCATGTGCCCCTTTCAATCATTTCTTTGTTTAAGATATTAATATGTTTTAAACGTAAATAACTAAGAAAGCATTGAGCTATTTCACAGTGATTTCTAGTACTTATATTTTTTTTAGAAAGAAAATACAATTCTGATTTAAGAATTTAATGACAATTTTTTTTCCTGCAATCCTTATATTTCAAACTGAAAAAAAAAATCTTGTTTTTATTTCCTTAGCGATATAACTTGACTAAGAAAAGTGAACTGAATATTAGATATATGGGTAAACGATAACCAGTAGGTTACACGAGGCCCTATAAACGTAGACATTTTCAATTTCAATTGTCTTTTGAATATTTTTCTATTTCTAGTGAATTCTTTATATGCCAGTACATTATTTGTACATCTGTGAATTTTTTTTTGTTAATTTATGCGAAAATAACGCCCATTTGCTGCTGTAGAGGGCAGGACAAAATTCGTTTAGAATGGGTGTATCCTAAAATATTTGTTCTTTATTATCTGTCTAATTCAGAAATTAATAAGTCCATAAATAACTACGATAAATGAATGCTAATTCTACAATGAATGATTTTCACTCCGCTTCAGAGAGCGGATTGTTCGAGGCTCGTCTTGATTACAAGCTGAGAAGCCATTGATTATGTGGCACAATACTGAATAATCTGCTCATTGAACAGACTGCGGTTATCCCATATCATTTGGCTGCACATCTCCTAAGCACACCAAGCTAGGGCTAAGTTTAATTATTCGTTAGGATATATATGAGTGTGAACTGAAATCAATCTGCCCGGTTCATTTTAGGTAACATTATCTCATGACATGAAAATAAATAACATTGGTTTGTTCACATATTACTTCTTCAGTTAATAAAATTAGCAGAAAATAACAATACAATAAACACAGATTTGAATAAGCGATAACAAATTGAACAATTTTGGATTTAGTTTTAGTTATTTTAAAGTCCCATTGTATTTTATTTATATATTATATATTATTTATATTATATTATATGATATTTTAGAATGGACCTCGTCATTTTGAACCATGGTCAGATGACGAGGACGACACCTGAGGTGACACCCCCTCTCCCCACCACACCAGTGGGAAGACGTTTGACCTGACAGATTTAACGTGCAAGAGACCCTTTTCATGATGGTTCTTCAGTGGAATCTAATCTCCAACCTGAAACCCTCCAGTTCCGAAGCCGAGACCTCACCACCAAGTCACTGAGGACCTGAACAATTTTGAAAATGTGTTGTATTTGGTACAATTTTAATAAATTCGTTGCTAGATTTAACCCTGAAACAAATCATTAACGACATTTTTTCGTCTCAGAATATTCATTTATCTGGTTATTAATACATTATTATAGAATGGATTTATTCAAAATCTAATCATGAGATGGAATAAGACTAGAAATATGAATTTAATGAAATTAGATCCAATTTAAATTGATGCAAGGGACAATGTTTGGAGAAAAGGGAAGATTCACAAATTAAAAGATATATGTAGGGTGATTCAAAACTCAACTTTCAGATTTCAGATTTGATTATCTGAATGGCACATTCGGAGCTCAATGAATCGGCAGAGACGGATTGTTCTCTTGAACACCCGTGTCCTCTGATCTATCGTTCATAGTTTTCTTTTTACGCGTGTCAATGAAAGACGATGTATACGAGACACCTGTTGGCTGTGAAATGGTTCTTGTTACTCAAGAATACGACAGAAAAGCTAAATTTATGGGAATAAAGCTTATATAAATGAAATTACAATTACACCTATCCCCCGATTTACATGGCACTCGGTTTACACGATTTCACTTTTACACGATTTTTAAATTTGCACCAACCCGGAATTCATCTAGCATCTAATTCATCTAGCATCGAACTTGAATCGCATCAACCACTATCGAGTGATGAAAGTGATATCATACCAATCAGGAATAAAAGATTGAGAGTCTACGAAAGTGATAACAGTAACTAAATTTCTGATTAAATTTTTTAATTTATATTTCTCGTTTCTATATGTAAAATGAATTACATAAATATACCTTATATTTTTGTTATTTTATAAATACACAGTTATTTTTATGTTTTTAAGATATATTTAGTTTTATTTTACGTTGAAATAAATGACTGAATTATGCACATTTTAGTTTGTTTTCGATTTACACGGTTTTACGTATAAGAATCAACGATTTCGATTATTTTTACACGGTTTTATAAGGAACCTATCTTCAGTGTAAATCGGGGGATAGGTGTACTTTGATTTAGACAGTGAGCACAAAAAATAAAAGCAATGAGATAAATGTTTCAAAACGTATTCCTGGAAAAAAAAATTTCAAAAAAAACCACCCACAAATTTATTTAAATTTCATTTAACATATGTTATATTGATGTTTTAAACTTTGTAAATTTGGAAGTTATTATAGTTTGGTTTATTTCTTGTCTGGAAGAGCATCTGTAATGAATTTCCTCAAGATCAAATAATAACTGTATATTTTTATGTCAAGTATGCGAATAAAAATTCAGATTTCTTTATAGCTATAAAGTCACTGAATTTAATTCATTTAATTTGTCATTTCTAGTTTCTAGTCATTTAATTTGTTATTTCTAGTTTCTAGTCATTTAATT